>JBBDHG010000148.1:1120000-1151156 GCA_037951165.1 Lophius americanus | reverse complement strand
GTACTGGCTGTCCTCCTCACCTCCCTAGACTCATCTAGGTTTAATCTGGTTTTCTTTTGTCCCTATTTAGTTTAACATCCTTTATTTTTAATAAAATCACCCAATCTAGTTTCGATTAAGCGGCTTAAATATTCTAACTTTAAGGATACATCATCAGATATATTCCTCAGGATCAAAGGGTGTTTCGGCCCTTGTATTTCTGAGGCGGCCCCCCAGTGTGATTATTAACTAAAGTTATTACTATGTTATTACATTCATATTCTAATCAAAAGGGCCTTTAAACTGGTTTAATAAACTCCTGGTTAGACTTTAATCTCTATCCTAATATTCTTTTTTATGGTGCTATAATTGTATGAAACTATAATAACTGTGTTTTTACTATACGTTTTTTAGTAAACTGTTATTACTATGTTATTACATTCATATTATCACCGAAATGTCCTTTTAACCGCTATAATAAACTCCTGGTTAGCCTTTAACGATCATCATAGGACAGTTTTTTTTTTTGCCATAGTTTTATAAATTGCTATTATTGTGTTATTACATTTCTATTAATTGCCATATATAAGCTGAGATCATCACTTTTTGTGGGCTTTGTACTTGAGGGTTCCTAAAACACTTCAGTGTTAGCGGGGGTCTCTGCCAGATTCCGTGAGCATGTTAGCTTATCCTCTCTAGCTTAATTAGGCGTCTGAGTCCACCAGTGAAGAGTTCACCGGTTCTGCTGGGGGATTGGTCTCGTCACACGTTTCCTTCCTCTGGGTTTGAGCGATCACATGAATAACCTGCACTAAATTTCACCTCCAATCAGGCGGCTAGGGTTGTTATGCGAGGCAACCCATCAAATTCATTGGCCGGCATGAATATATGAGGTCGGGCGGCACTGCAGAAAGATTTTCTCAACTGTCAAGTTGGATGAAAAATTAACCAACGCCTAGAGGCTGAATTACAGTCGGGAATATTAAGGTCACGAGGTTTCGCTTCTTTGGGTGGAGCCGCCGCAAGACTCAAAAGTCTGAGGCCAGAAGTAAGGAAAGAGCCAAAGTGGAAACTTCATTAATTAGTATATATAGTATATATAGTATATATATATATATATATATATTTATCAGGCAGCAACATTGGTGAAGACTTTGAAACCATGTTTGGTTTAAAATGTAAAATATGGTATCACTTTGGATAAAAGTAAGAGGATATAACTTTGGTGTGCAGTATGTTTAATACATATGCCTAAAACGAAATTTGTTATATCATTATATGGCTGAAAAGTCGGGGAAATTATAGAACCATCATCAGCATCAGAGTTTTACTGTAATGGTTCATATTAAACTCACCAATGGGGGCTCTGTCAGAAAAACTGTGTTATTTTTTTAATATAACTTCCTAGTAGTTGCAACAACTTGGACCAAATTCAGTGAATATGAGTCGTCTTAAGGAGATCTATCTTCTAATACCATATTTTACTCTAGTAGTTCCTATTTTACTCACTAGGGGGAGATTTTTTCTTTCTTTTTTACAAATCAACAAAAAAAACAACGACAAAACTCAGAAAACTATTGCACGGCTCACGGTTTTAAAATTGAATTCCCACATAGACTTTAGTATGAGGAAGCACTGGATTGATTTTGGGGGAAGGTCATTTCTCCTCCGTTGGTACGATTCCGTCCAAATTTGGAGAATATGAATCAATCGGAGGAGATCCATGTTCTCAATATCTCAAATCACCGAGGAACAATGTCCAGATTCATAAGCTGAACTGTAAAATGTTAGAATTCACAAGGATGAATGTTTTTAAAAACTAGACACTGACAAATCTATAGGGGGTCCAGTTTTTGTTTTTATGTTACAAAGTCCTCTGGGCCACTGAGGCCCGTCGTTCTTTCCTCCGGAACGATCCCCAAAGAACTGCTTTGTTGACGAAGGGAGAAAAAAAGGAAACGTGGAAGTGATTCAGATATAAAACAAACAGAAAAGGGGGGCTGGAGAGAAAGGGGCGGGGCCTGGGAGTTTGGAGGTGAAAGCAAAGTTTGAGAAGGAGAGGAAGCAGGAAAAACCGGAGAGAGAGATTTAAGGTGGGAAAACAAAATCAAGGTAAGGAGACCTCCCGGCTTCAGGCTCGCAGAGCGATGAATCTTGAAATGAGGAAATGGGGCCAAAAAAAGAAGCATGAGAGCGAAAAGAGGTGGAACTCAAAGAAGCATAAAAGTCTCTGCTTCTGTTTTTGGAAATGGATTTTTTTGCACTTCAAGGGCGAAGACTCGTGTTATTAACCTGCTGCATGTTTCCATCCCTCCGCTTTCCACTTCTAGAATAATTGGAAAAAAAATCAATAAATTTGTCGGCATCTTATTTCAACCATAACATTTAACCCTTAACCTTTAACCTGTAACCTTTGAACTTTGATCTGAGGAACAGACAAAATACAAATCTATTATGTAAATCACGAATTAAATAGTTCATATTTCACTCACTAGGAGGAGCTTTTTTACGAAACACTGTATTTTCCACTAACCCATACATCCATCCATCCATCCATCCATCCAACTATCCAGCCATCCATCCATACATACATCCATCCACCGACCCACCCATCCATCCATCCATCCATCCACCACCCACCCATCCATCCATCCATCCATCCATCCATCCATCTACCAACCCATCCATCCATCCATCCATCTACCAACCCATCCATCCATCCATCCATCCATCCATCCATCCATCCATCCATCCATCCATCCATCCATCCATCCATCCATCCATCCACCATAAGGCGCTGGAAGCAGACATGACATTTGACCACACACGTACTGAACAACAACATTAGTGGACAAAAGTCTGCGGCAGCATGGCGGCCAAATTTGTCTCTGTATGAGAACATTTCTCCTCGGGTGGCGAGGCTCCGCTGAAGAGAGGAAGAGACAAGATAAGTGGAGAGGACGGAGGAGTGGGGTAGATAAAGCTGCAATGCTCCATTAGCCATAAATATTTCCCCGTGGTGCAAACAGATACTGGAGGTGAAAGAGTAACAAGTTAACTTTGGAGAAGTTTTTGAGAGTGTGTGTGTGTACGTGTGTGTGTGTGTGTGTGTATGTGTGGTTGTGTGTTTGTGTATGTGTGTGTGTGTGCGTGAGATTGTGTGTGTACGTGTGTGTGTCTGTGTGTTTGTGTGTGTGTCTGTACATGTACGAGTGTGTGTACGTGTGTGTGTGTTTGTGTGTGTGTCTGTACATGTACGTGTGTGTACGTGTGTGTGTGTGTGTTTGTGTGTGTGTCTGTACATGTACGAGTGTGTGTACGTGTGTGTGTGTGTGTGTGTTTTTGTGTGTTTCTGTACATGTACGTGTGTGTACGTGTGTGTGTGTTTGTGTGTGTGTCTGTACATGTACGTGTGTGTGTACGTGTGTGTGTGTGTGTGTGTACGTGTGTGTGTGTGTTTGTGTACGTGTGTGTGTGTGTGTGTGTGTGTGTGTGTGTGTACGTGTGTGTGTGTGTTTGTGTACGTGTGTGTGTGTGCGTGTATGTGTGTGTGTGTGTGCGTGAGATTGTGTGTGTATGTGTTTGTGTGTGTGTGTGCGTGAGATTGTGTGTTTGTGTACGTGTGTGTGTGTGCGTGAGATTGTGTGTGTGTGTGTATGTGTGTGTGTGTGTGTCTGTACGTGTGTGTGTGTAAGTGTGTGTGTGTGCGTGAGATTGTGTGTGTATGTGTTTGTGTGTGTACGTGTGTGTGTCTGTACATGTACGAGTGTGTGTACGTGTGTGTGTGTGTGTGTGTGTGTGTGTTTGTGCATGTGTGAGATTGTGTGTGTATGTGTTTGTGTGTGTACGTGTGTGTGTGTGTGTGTGTGTGTTTTTGTGCATGTGTGAGATTGTTTGCACAATCTGTTGCTGTGATAAAAAAGTTTATTCATTGTGTATTTATCTCACATTCACTTGTTTTTACCGGTTTGTTCGTCTGTTTGTTTTATTAGTTTGTTTGTTTGTGGGCAAGATGACAGAAAAACTACGGGACTGATTTCCAGGACATTCTACCCAGAGGTAGACTCTGGCATTATAAATTAAATGCATTATTATTATTATTATATCCTAGAGGTGATTAAATGTCGATGACGTTACATTTAGAATAAAATAAATGAAAATGAATAAGCTGTGACCTCACAATGTGGCTATTGCTTCCTTTGATCCTTCTCTTCCTTTGATGTTTCTTTGGTTCTGGAGCTAGAGGCCTAGTTTGAAGAGTTCCTTTGATGACTTTGATGTTCACTTTGGCGTGGAGCTTGAGGCTCAGTGGGCTGAATAGTGCCGCTGAAGTGGAAGGCCCAGGAGACGAGCCGCTACAGAGTATTTGAGAGACACAGAGAGTTTGTTTGAGTTGTCGGTAGATTTAGAGGCTATCAATAACTCAAACACATTTTTACTAAACCTAGAGGTTTGCGTTCTCTGAGAACCTTTTCCACTTATCTTATGTGCTTGTCCTTTTTTCTGTATTTGTGTGTAACTATTTATGTCTGCACACGCAGACATGTTTCGCCGTTGGCAGATCATTGATTGGAGAGCCTCATAAAGACATCCACTCCTAACATGTGTTTGTTGGTAGCTCAGCGTTAGCATGGTAAGCGGGATCAGCATTGAGGCCCGCCCTGAGCTGAGTCGTCAGTTCATGTGATGTCATGCGTCACGGTTCCTGGTTCTTACCGTCTGTCTTCCTGTAGAAAAGCCACGTCTGCTTTATCCAAGTCTCTATCCTAAGAGAAGAACCGTCGTCGTTTGTGTTGAACCCAGGTGCGTTTTGTGGCGTTTAACCCCGTTTTCTGCCTTAATGGCTACACAGAATGGCCTCTACAAAGTCCGGACAATCCATTCCATCAAAGAAAGACGATCCGGTAGCCAATCGGGGTTACGGGACATAAATAGCCATTACCACCCCGACCTGTTGTTAGCTTTAAGGCTAGCTGATCCAGGTATAACCTAGACCTCAGTTAGGTCGCTGCTGGAGGGAAATATATAACGCGACATCGCTCCGGCTTATCCTCGGCCTGAAGGTTATCTGTTTCAAACCCGATCAATGTCGTGAAGTGTAGCTAAACGAAATGAAACATGAGAAGAAAGCAAAGTGAGAAGAAGAACGTAAGATCACGATGGAAGAAGGAGATAACTTTAAACATTTTTGTTTTGTACCAGCTATAGAAGTGAAGACGCGTATGACGGCGAGGCTTAATGCAGACGCACGTCTCATGCTCCTAAATACGTATCTACAAGCGCTCTCGACGCTAACTTACGGCTCTTTTATGCCTCACCAGCTTGTTAACCCATAGTCACAGCTTTTGAATAATGGATGTCCTCTTCCCCCAGCGGCGAGGTGTTGGAAGGGATGTGGCTGCTTCAAACTGAATACTCATATTCACTGGGGGCCCGAGGCGGCGTGGTAGGAGTTCCCGTGTTCTCATTCCCTGTAAAGACCCAATCCTGTTAAAAGGTACAAGGAGAAAACGCTGTGCAATTCTTTGTCATCTTGGAGACATTTTCGGCAAATGGCAAAAGTTTAAGAACTTCCAGACGGACCAAAAAAAGTTTGGAGGTGCCCCACTGACGTCTTTGAAATGTGGGAATCATCAAGGGTGTTTATAGTAACGTGAATTCTATGACTCTTAGCATGGAAGCAACAAAGAGGGGGATATTTTTCAAACCTGTCAAGCCATCCTTAGTGGAGACGTTTTACGTTTGCATTGGTTTCAAAGTGGAGCCGTGAATCGGCGCTCCTCCGGTTTCCCTCGGGCTCCTTTGGGCCCGTTTTTCGAGTCGTTCAAAATGTCCTGTGGTTTGGTGCATCTCCGCACAGCCCTCAGTCATACAATGAAATCCCCCGCCGAAGAGCTGCTTCCATAATTACCAGCCATGCTTTACAACTGCGGGACATGAGAGGCAGGAAACGGATTCTCTTGATGGCGAAACGCCGCGTAAAACGGGGCGTGGGGACTTGTTGTCAGACATGAGAGCGAGTGCGAAAGGGACGACTGGGAATAACTCCATCTGATGAGATAAAAGAGAGACAGGAAGGCTTCAGCTCTCAGAGCTACATGGGTCGCATTAATGTTCAGTCACCGGCGACTGCGTGAATAGGTTCAGCATGAATTCATTTCTGGTTCGCATCAAACAGCCGCCGCCGGGGGACCGTGGATGATTGGTGTCACCATTCAACAAATAGATAAAGTGATAAAACGATAGAGACCCCACGGGGGCTGTAATCGCAAAGCATTCATCTCCCCGCTTTGAAGACTCCTAAGTGTTTTGTGAAATAGGCTTAAGCTAAAAAAGTTCAGAGTCCTCAAGTTAAGGACGACTCCCAGATCGGCTAGTTAGGAGCTACGCCTCGGCGTTGGGAGTCTTGAGGACATCGTTTGCGATAAAAGAGAAAGAGTGAACCGATGGTATTTGAGATTGAAATGGTGAGGGCTGCTTATAACAAGTCCTTCCAATAACATGCAAGCATAAAGCTGCAGTAATCACATTACTGATTACCTTTACCGTCCGCCCCGGCAGAAAGGCTAAATCAGCTTAAAGAAATCCCACCTAGCCGGTAAAACATGAGCTTTTAGAGCAAAATACGATTCATTAAAGATAAATGCTCCTTGAGTTGATTCAAAGTTGGATTAAATCAGACCTCTGCATAAACTCTCAGAGAAAAAAACGGCATTATTTCTAAAGAAATATTCAAGTTAGATCTCTGCGAGTTCATATTCCCCAAAGTTAGACTAAACTGTTGAAATGAAAGGCCTGAAACTTTTAAAGTTAAAGCTCCTCCTAGGGAGCTCCTCCCACTCCCACACAAAAAAATTACATATTTGTTGTGTTATATCCAGAAAACAGTATTTTTTAGTCTAAAAAAACCCTCCTGCTATTGAGTAAAATAGGAACTATTAGAAAACATCGACATGTATATAAGATAGACTTCTTCAGGGTGATTCATCTGCAATAAATTCTGGTCTAAATCGGACAAACCGTTGATAAAAATATGGCCTTAAAACTTTTAGAGATAAAACTCCCCCTAGTGACACAACTATACAATCGAGCTGTCTCAACATCGCTCCAGTTCTTCCTCGCAATAAGATCTATGTGAATACATTTAAATATTTTTTAAATGATCCATCAAACAGTATTTTGAGTTTTGCGTTAATATGAAGGACCGGTAGCGGCGGCGGTTACGATTCCACGATGTCCCCGACTTTTCGGGGGAAATAATAAGTTGACCATTTACTTCTCAAGTTCTCAAGGTAAGTGGGGAGTTATGGAGTTCTTCATTGTTCTTCCAAGAACATTCACAAAGGTAGAGTGAAACGTTTCGCTAGTATTTGCCCCTTAAATAGATTAAACAGAAAACTAGAAAAAAACACTCAGAGAGCAAAAACCTCCGCCAAGGAATGACAAAACCCACAGTTCAGGAAATAGTCCTGCAGAATTCTGCGTTAATGTCTGAGTTACTGCCAGCCTCTAAATCTACTGACAACTCCAACAAACTCTCTGAGTGTCTCTCATATACTCTGTAGCCGCTCGTCTCCTGCGCCTTCCACTTCAGCATCTCTGTTCAGCCCAATGACCCCCAAGCTCCACCCCCAAAGGAACATCAAATGAATCAAAGGAACTCAGAATTTGACACCAAAATGTAATCACCTGGGATTTGCCAAAATCTACCTGTGGGTAAAACTTATTTTTGTTTTTTTCATAATGAGTTCAGAAAGACGTGGACTCAAAAAGTTTTCTCAAAGATTCAAGATTCTATTTCTCACAGTGGATAAAAACATATCCGAGGATGGGATCAAAGCAGCAGAATAATATTATTTGACTTCAAAGTTTTTACATAAAGTCCAAATCTGAAAAATGTATCCATTATTCCTGTTTTACTTTTATTCCTCCTGATCTCTCGTTCCACTCTCTTCTCTTTGATTGAATTTCAGTTCTCTGTTTTCCCAGAGAACTGAAGACCCCTGTGATTATTTACATCCTTCTTTCATCTTCCTTTGATCTCCGTCCAGTTCTTAGTCCTTAATCTAAGTCCCTTCTGCAGTCTCACTGAATTACTTGAACTTTAATTTACATATTTGTTGCTGAATTGATCAACCATTCTAACAATTCTTACTTTTTCATATATTGGATTAATTTATGCGCTGGAATACAATAAACACAACGAAGGTGGATCAGATCTTAGATCACCCGGAGATGTACAGAGTAGATCCAGAACCAGGTTCTGTGACTGAGTCAGAACCAGGTTCTGTGACTGAGTCAGAACCAGGTTCTGTGACTGACAGTCAGAACCAGGTTCTGGGACTGACATGCAAAGCCTTCCTTTTAGCCTCCCTGTTGTTTCACATTGATTAAGACGTTAATCTCCGATCCGCTGATCTTAGTGTCAGGAAGAACTGGATCGGTTTTGGGGAAGATGGTCGTATATATCCGATATTAGGGGGAAGTTTTCTCGGAATGTTTTCAGGTCATAGTTTCTCAACCGTTCTGATTCACATTTCGTTCGAACTTCCTGCATATGAGTCGACTTGTACTTTAAAAGTTAATTTTTTTCTCACTAGGTGGAACTTTTTACGAATAACATTCTTGCAGCTATAACAATATTCCTTGGTCCTAATTTTGTGCATTTGAATCGACTAAAGGAGATGTATCTTGGTAATATCATACTCTACTGTGGTAGTTCCTATTTTACTCACTAGGGGGCGTGTTTTATTATGAAAAAACACTGGGAAAAAAAACACTGTTTTGAAGACAGAAATGAAAAAATATTTAGCAACTTTATGCCCAATAGATCTTATTGCGAGGAAGAACTGGATTAATTTTGGGAACGGTGGGTTGTATACCCCCGACACTAGGGGGAGCTTTTATCTCCAACATTTTTCTAGCCATAATTTCTCAATCGTTGATCCAATTTAGTCAATTTAGTTTGCGTTTGAAACGATTCAAGGAGGTTTATAATACAAATATGAATCGTGTTTTTTCCCTTATAGTTTATATTTTACTTTTTTATTATTTTTTTAATGAAGAATACTGTGGACATGATATTTACAACAAATCTAATTTGAGAGGTCCAATTAGGGGAACGTACAATGCAGGGTTTTGGGGAGTTTTCGGGGACATACCTATCTAATAACTGCTCAGTTTTTAATGCAGAAGAGCAGTTTTCTGATTTCATGGACAACACATGAAGAATATCCTCTTCTGTACGCCGGGATGGAAGTTTGGAAAAGGAACACCGTGGAAACTCTTGGGACAGGATGAAACTTCCTGTGAGGCGGATGAGTAGACGCGTCTCATCCTAAGTTTCTTTCCCCATGCACTAAAACAACTCACTCTCATTTTTTTTCCATTTTCAAAACAGACAAAACCAAATGTTGCAGAAAAATGGCTGCGACCAAAACACAAGACCGCCACGGCAGACCGACTCACTAGAGCCGGACTTACACTTTAAGACTTTTGAGTCGTGGCCGTTTCATTTCAACTCACACTGTACGACCCGTCCGGCTCCTGCGGCCTTTTGTCGCTATTTACAATTGTCAATAAAGTTTTGTTTGAAAAAGCCGAGGCAGATTTAAAGTTTGTTTGTTAGCAGCATGCTAACAAGACAGAAACGAGCTCTCTTGATTATTTTTTGCCATTTGTGTCAAAACGTCTGTTTTTCTTAAAGTTGCCGGCGTATCTGGAATCTTAGGTGTCTCGAACGCCATGGTCAGTATTGCTGGTCTATATACCGAAGAGAATTGTGGGTAAACGAGCTACATTTCACTGTTTAGAGTGTTAGCTTGATAGCTAGCACCGCTGTGACAGCTGTGAACCTTTTCATATTCCTCCTTTCTTATTAGCCACAAACCGTACTTTCTCCTTTATGATGACTTATTACTTATTTTTTTTGTTATCACAATGTGTCTTGTCGCCATGGCAACTCAGACGCTCCGCCCCTTCTGAAAGGTGCAGTGAGAAGAGACAGCGCTGAGGGGAGGCGATCGAGTCGAGACCCTGCCAACATTTCTGAGACTCCAGAAAACCTTTGTAGGGGATCGTCCGTCAGGGATAGAAAGAAATTCCGAATTTTTTTCTCAGAATTCTGACTTTTAATCAAAGAATTCTGAGAGAGAGAGACGGAGAGAGAGAGAGAGAGAGAGAGGGGGGAAGTGAATCGGTTTTATTACATTGGCATGAATGTGAGGACGTCTCATCTGATGCTGCTCCTGCGACCCTTGTTTGTGAACTCAGCCGGAAAGATGAGCCGTGGAGTAGTACTACTTGTCTCTATCTGAGTTTTAGGAGGGAAAATCCTGACCCTCTCTGGGGGCTTAAAAGACGGCACTGAATAACGTGTAACGTTTGACCTGAGGTGCCCCCCAGGGCTCCGTCCTCGGCCCCTTACTCTTTAGCATTTATGTGACGCCGCTGCTTCAGTCATGTGGATTTATTCATCAATAAGAGAGGGAGACTCAAAATGAGCTCAACCAAACAGCTGAGCGGGACATTAAAGGGTTAATTTGACATGGCGGTGACGACCAAAGCGATGCGTTCAAATACCGCAACTTGGAAAATGCATATCTCTGATTGCAGGATGAAACATCCCCGTCTTGATTCTCCCGTTAAATATAGAGCCTCATTTTCCCGCCGATGCTATCGCTGAAGATAGCTACGGGCTAAGAGATAATTCCGTCAGTACAAAGATATCTGCTTCCCTGATCATCGCGCCAATTACTGCAGAAATGCGATTTGAAGGGTTTTCAAACTTAAAGCTCAGCTCTGAAGAAAAGCATCAGCATCATCTCAGATTTGAATAGTCTTCGTCATAATCTAGTTAAAGCCAAAGCTTTTTATTGAGGGTCAGGACAATAAAACACGACAACAGAACTAAACATTAATTATCTTGAAGTTCAGGCAACACAGTCTGAAATGATCTGCACTTAAGAAGAAGCCTTCCTTCTATCCATGACCGATCTGTGACGGAGTTGGTTCTCCGCCCAGTTTCATATTCCAAATGTACGGGGTTTCCGTGCCCAGCTGACAGATGAGGGGGATAATTTGATTAAAAAAACGGCTGTTACTGGGTCACAGTCCGTCTTTAGAATCATTACGAAAACATCTACAAATTGCTTCTTAAACAAACTTTTATTCCAGTTTCCCGCCGGATACTAAGTTTTACAGGATTACATTTGAACACATCTTGATGACGGTGATTAATTGATAGTCTGCTTCGCCCCAAAACCGTTTTTTACCGGGTAGACATTGAACGCATCATGCGGTGTATCTCATTGCAATGTTCTGCTCACAGCTACGTTAGCAACGTTAGCTCTCCTGATTGGTTGCTCACACTTTATCGTTATCAGAGGTGCCGGTCAATTTTTAGGAATAAAATGAGAATAAAATAATTTAATCTCAAAAGGAGATCAAATGAGCGTCGAGGCTGCGCCGGTGGACGGGCACGGTGTTTCAAATCCGGACTGTCCCGCCTAAAACCCGATGAATAGCCTCCCTACCTAGAAGACAGGAAAGGCTCTGGGGACAACCATATTTCAAGGAAACCAGCAATGGCGCTGACTCAATACTTTGCGAAGCGCTCCGGTGGCAAATTACTCGTGCTTTCAGATTAATCCAGCTGACAACACGGTTTAAAGTGGGAAAGAGTTACGACCTGCCGTTGTTTCTGTGCAACGCTGCCCTGAAGTAGAGCAGAGGATTGACCCCCACATCGGCTTCTTCCTGTTTGTGCGCTAAACAAGAGCTTCAGAGGGAAAACCCCCGGTCCAATGTCCGCTGGGATAGGCTCCAGCCCCAATGACCCTGAACAGGACAAGCGGTTACTGATATAAAAGTAGCGGCTTTTTCAACCGCTAGCCGGTTCCGCCGTACTTCTACCATGTCCAGCACTGATGACGTATTATCCTGTAAGGGAACGTCAACACTACGAAAGACCTGTGATCCAATGTGTCCCAGCCACATCCGACCCTTTTTTCAGTGGCAGCATCATCAAAACGCTTACATTTATTGCGGTGCGCCATCGTGTGCCATTTTTGTCTTCAGTCCAGTTTTATGACAAGACGATTTGTTGTGGCTTTGAGAGGGCGTGACCTCTGGGAGAGACGCAGGAGGAACGCCGTGGAGTGATCTTTTGAGGCGGCGGATTAACATTCTCATTCATTTGGTGTCTTTTCTCCGTCTCCTCCACGGCGGCTGTGACTTCCATCCTCCTGACATTCTATAATGCTGTTAAATGTTAATGGAGACTATTTTTACTTGGGTCGTGACCATTTCTGGCACGCACCTTCACGCCAGACAAATACCGCCTCGACGCTAGCCGTTACAGACGGGACTATTGTTCCCACAGTCGACATGCATCCACACTCACCTACATCTTCCTCTCATCTCAAGTTTGAACCGGGTTTACGCTTTCATCCCAGAAACATCTGAAATCCCCCGCGATGTAAAGACAATCCCCCCGATTGAATTCCTCAAATGAAATGTTTAGTTATTTTCAAAAACAAAAAAAAGCTATGAATTATTGGAGTAAATATTAGTTTAGATATATTCAAGATAGACTTGATTCATATACAGAATCAAATTTGGACTAAATCGGGCCAATGGTTGAAAAGTTATTCGCTAAAACTGTTTTTTTAGGGGGAAAAACTCCTCCTAGGTAGTAAAATATGAACTTGTAGAGTATAAAACAAGCAATAATTAACCTTATCCAACAGTGACATTTAGTGTCTGTTCACTCCCACCATCATAATCAAGGTAAAAATCTAACAGGTAAAGATTCATTCAAATTGCATAGTTCAAGTTGAAGTACTTGCATGAATTTGATTTAATTTAAATAAAAATGTATGTAAATTTAAATGTATTATTATTATGTATTCAAATTTCTTTGAATCAGCAGGAATCTGTTTATTATGAAGACAATAGAATTAAATCGTTTAGACAAATATGAACAAAGTTTAATTATTCTTTTATTGTAGAACAAGGACGATTCAATTAGTTAAAGGTCATGAGATTGGTTTGTATATAATTTCAGGATATTACATTTTCCTCATTTTTTTTTTACCCTATTGGATTATAATCACGCACTGTAAAAATTCAAACTAATAATCCAAAATTAAGTCAACAATTTTTGAGTCCAAATAATTAATTTAAGTCGTAATATTCAGTTTAATTGAGTGTAACCAGTTGAAGTAATTTTTGTTGAGTTCATCAAACAATTCACTTTTTACAGTGCAGTAAGGGAGCTGGTGTGCCAGAAATGGTCACGACCCGTGTAAAAATAGTCTCCAGTGACATTTAACGTCATTTTAGTTGTAAAAAAAGGACTACACAATATTTATGTTGCTTGCAATACAAGTATTTCAGGCAACACAAATAATATTTAAAGGAGAGAAGACGGAAAAAAATCACCAAAGGTTTTCGTAAAGGTGATTTACCGCGAACATCATCGGCATTTTCAAACGGAAACGTTCCGCGGATTCCCCAAGAAACATATTTTCTCCACCCACACAGAATTATCTCCGTTGTGAAAAGAAGGAGCACTCTGGGTTTCAGAGAGTTGCCCTGTGTGTGTTTTCTGTTTTCTTAGGTACCACAGATAAAAGGGAATAATGTACAAAAGCTTTTATACTGAAAGGAACTCACTGCCTTTAGAATTAGAATCAAGAGTGCTTTCCTTTTCTTTACCACAAACAAAGGAGTGAATAGAAAGTCAACTAGGAAAGAATGAATGAAAGGATGAACTAGGAAAGGAAATATTGCACCACCTCCACTCCGTCCAGATAAAGTCCAACAAAAGCCCGGTACACTGTAAAAAGAGAATTACTGGATGAACACATAATTAAAATGTAAATAAATAATAAGTTAATAAATAAAATAATAAATCAATAAGTTGGACTCAAAAATATGTTTCTTCAATTTAGGTTACTAGTTGAATTTAATTTTGTTTTTTACAGTGAATACTTAGACCCCTAAAAGATTCAATAAAATAAAAATTCCAGTTTGGAAATCGTTCAAATATTTAAAAAACAACAACTATTTAAACAGTTTAACCTTCAGAAAACTTAAAATATATAACAGTAAATAAATATTTTCTCTGGTATTAATGGATGGTTTTGACATTATTTTATTCCTTCAGTGTTTTAAGAAACATTTTACACTGTAAAAAAGAGATTTGTTGGTGATTTTAAAAAGGTGACCTCCATTGGTGACACCATTAAAGTATTTTCAACTTAAAGTTTTGACTCGACAATACTTTATTTAATTTATATAATGTATAATAGATCCACATGTACCAAAATGCAACCAATGGATTTTGGTAAGGGAGTTATATCGATAACAAAGTGTTTTTGTGTGAAAATAACTCCCCCTAGTGAGTAAAATGCAAACTATAAGAGTTGAATACGATATATAATAGATAAATCTCCTCGAGTTGATTAATATGAACCAAAATCAGACTAACGGTAAGGAAGTTATGTCCAAAAAAACAGTGTTTGTTGTAGATAAGCTCCCCCTGGTGAGCAAATGTTTAACTCTTGAGGTAAAACACAACGTCTAGAAGATAGATCTTCTTCTTCTTCATGAGTCGATTCATCGCCACCAAATCTGGACTAAATCCAAACCAACGGTTGCGAAATTATGGCCGAAAGCTTTTGGAGATAAAGCTTCCCTTAGCGTTGGAAATACGTTAACAGCGATTCCCAAAATCACTCCAGTTCTTCCTCACACTAAGATGTATATGGTTATAAAATTTGCAATTGATCCATGAAACAGTTTTGGAGTTATCGCGTTAACCTGAAGGTTTTTACTGCTACTTTTCGGGGACATAACGATGACAGGAAGTGATGCCCCGCCTCCACCCGTCAAAACAAAAGCACAGGATCACGTCTTGATGTGACACGGGGCATCAGTTCCTGCTCGGGAATTACGGCTTCTACCGAGGTCTGCATCCGCTTGGATACATTTACCTCGGATTGTTTACAATGAGGGGAAGTCAGAATCAATCGGTTCTGCCGAGACAGGAACCGCCTAATGCCCCATTAGAACTCTCTGCTATTCAATTAGGGCTCCAGCGCTGGAGGAGTTTCTGCGAGCTCAGCTCCCCGAAGAGGAAGCACAGCGAGAGAACGACCCAAGCGGAGAGAGAGCGAGTAATAAATCTAAAACTGACAACCAACAAAAATAAAGTTATGGCGTCCGCCCACCTTTAAACCCCTCCCACAAGTTTATCCGGCTTCCTCGAAGCTCCGGTGCAGAAAAGGAACGATTTTTGACGCTTTTGAACTTTTCCGTTATGCCTCATACGTTCATTATTGTTCTTTAAATTTCCCTCCTTTCATTTATGCTTTTTTTAATTTCCATTTTTTTCCCGTAACGCCTCCCAGCGCGCCGTCACCCTGGTCCAGGCAGCCTAGCTAGGCCCGTCTCAGGGAGGGAGCCAGAACCTCTAAAGGGGTCGGAGGAAAATCCTGGAACCATCATGACGTGTGAAGAAAAAGATGGAGAAAATGAAATGTAGAGGAAAGAACGGAGGTAATAACGGGGAAAATAACCACATAAGTCAGATCAGAAGAACAGGAAAGGAGAATAAATGAGGTTTTCCTCCGGGCTCCGGGGCGCTGACGGGTCGTCATCAGGTCCCAGTGGGGACAATTATATGGGCCTGGTAAGAAGCAGTATTTGTGTGTGTCTACTCATGTGTGTGACACTACAGACGTGCCTTTATGGGAAAAGAACCGCGAGAAGGAGTCACAAACTAAAATATACCAAAACACCTTGAAAGGTTTTGCAAAATCTGCTGCTCTGAAGAAAAAGTACGACCGCCTCCTTCTCTTATCCTCTGAGGAAAGGCTCGATGTTCTGGAAGCTACCGTTTACTATAAAATGAAAGAAGCCGCTCCAAAGGTTTGTTGCATTAAAAAAAAACTCACTTGTTCGCAGGTAATTTGCAAACTGAATAATTAAATTAAAAGTGCAAGAACGGCAAGTTTTTAATTTTGTGTAGCTGTTATGATTATTATTACTATTTCTATTTTACATACTGTCTTCTGCATGGCTGCTAATCGCTCAAGTTTAGCCCTTTAATGTCCTTCTGTACTTAGCGGCAGCATGTATATGGTACGGTAAGGGGCCGAGGAGGGGGCCCAGGAGAACCCCACGGCTCAAAGGGGCTAATGATAAAGTTTTATTTGATAATAAGGTTTTTTTTAGCGGTCAAATCATATAATTAAAATAGACTATTTTCATTTTCATTTTATTACTGTTTAAAACAATATTCGTCACGTCGTACGGTAAAAGATGTCATCTATTTAAATTTACATTTGTGTTTATATTCATTTTATTCGTAAAATGTGTGATGGAGGGCAATCATCTTTGTGGATTCCAATGAAGTTAATTTATTCACGTTATCAAAAAAAAAAATAAAGAGAAAAAGAGTCTTGTGATCGCATTGTCTTCAATTTGAATGGAATAGAAGTTTATTTTGAAGATGGAAAAGAAAAAAAAACATTACTGCCAAAAAAAACCCTGTTGTTTCGCGAGAAAACCGTGGCCCCTTTAAGCCTCCGTACTATTCAGACCTATTTTTTCCCTATATATTTCTGTCTGTTCGCCTCACTCTCGATACTTTGCTTCCTTTTGACTTCCATCTCCCATCGCGTTCTTTGTCCTCTACATTTATCCGTCTCTCTTCCTCCCCCTGACTGTTTCCTCCCTCCCAACCAGCCAATTTAATTTCCCAGTGTGCCGACGTGTTTGTTGTGCAGATAAGAGTGTGTGCAGCGTCACACTGTCCTCTTTAGCGTTTCGACGACGCACTGGCGGCGGCATCGTTCCAGATTACTCAAACTGCGCTCGTGTTTATATGTGATATTTTATGAAGTATTTATACGGCCATGTGGGAAAGAGCAATTTTGTCTAACTCGTTTCATTCGCTCCATGGATTTACCTACATAGACCTTTGTGTGAGGAAGAACTGGATTGATTTTGGGAAGGTTTGTTGTATAGTTCTGACACTAGTTCTGTTCTGTTCCAGGAGAGCTTTCAAGTAAAGTCCGTTCTTTACTCTTTTTTGGGGGGGAAATACTGTTTTCCAGACATAATTCAAAAACTGTTAGTCAGAGGAAGAACAGGATTGATTTTGGGAAAGGTCGGATTTACATTTCTGACTCCATGGGAGCTTTATCCTTACATGTTTTCAAGACTTAATTTCACAACCATTGCTCCGCTTTGGTCCCAATGTGGTTCTCATGAATCGACTCGAGGAGCTCTCTCTCATTTTACTGTAGTAGTTCATAGTTTACTCACCAGGGGGAGTTTATTTTAGGATGAAATCCGTTTTCCGGACATGACTCAAATACCATTACAGGGGCCGTTTTCAAATTTCATACCCCTATAGACCTTAGGGCGAGGAAGAACTGGATTGATTTTGGGAAAAGTGGGTTGTACATTTCTGACGTAGCGGAGCTATATCCCCAAACATGATCAGGTCATCATTTCTCAACGATCTGAGTTAGTCTAAGTTTAACACAAATGAATGGACTTTTATATCTTCTATACATCGTTTTTTACTCTAATAAATCATATTTTACTCATGAGGGGGAACACTTTTCTACAAAAAACTTTCTTCTCCACTTCCATCCTCTGCTTTACTGTAAATTTGGTGCCTTTGAATCGATTGAAGGAGATTTATCACGTGAAAATTGCATTTTAACCTAATAGTTCATATTTTTACTCACTTTCTGGAGCTTTTTATTTGTATTCTGTAAAACATCCTTTGGACATAACGTCCCACTTAATTTAAGGAGTAGAATCAGAGGGATTTCTTGTAGCTTGCAGGGGTTGTGGGACTTAGTTATTAATTACGTTGAACATAAGTGAGAGGTATCTCCATGATGATGATGATGATGATCTGGGAGAAAAGCTCAGTGAAGATGTCCTCCTCCTCCTTCTTATACCAAATTTTTAGTGGTACAGTGTAAAAAAAAAAATCAATGGAAAATTTACAGTAAAGTACCGTCAATTGTTGTTACCGGAACTTTACTGTAAAAAAACTACCATCACCGTGTGCAAGACTTTATAGTAAATTTCCATTTAAAAAACAGATATAATATCTGACTTTTTACAGTTACACAGTAAAATACATATAATTAAAGTAAATTGCAACTTTTTTTTAACGGAAACTATAAAAACTTTCAGAAGGGAATACTGTTAAAATTAAACAGCTGTCAAAGTTCAACAGTAAAAGATTGTAAACTTCAAAAAGAGGATGAATAATCATAAATGAAGAAGCAGGAAATGACTTTCTTATTTCTGGTCAGTGAATTATGTCAGTTAAAACGGAAATTTACTGTGAAAATACAAAGTTTTGTTCGATTAAAGGAACACTGCCACATTATCACAAGAAGTTATTACTTTAAAAGTATTATTCTGTATGAACAACAGATTCCAAATGTACCAATGCCTAAATAACCAACTTTAACCAATTCAACAACAGCATCCCATCATTACGACAGACATAAAATACAAAATATACAGGATATGTTTGTGAAAAAATGTTAATTTCTAGGGTAAAAGTCTGAAAATCATGTCATTTACTGTTATTCTGAGTAATTAAGTATATAACCCTAATCTGTTTAATGGTTATTACTGTAATGTCTTGTACATGGTCACCGTATGATTCAATTTAAGTCTTTTTTTTTTTTACAGTGTAAAGCTTTAATCTTTAACCTAAACCTTAGAAATACAGTCTTATAGTAAAGTCATACAGTAAATGTATGAAAACTAAATATTCTCCATCCAGAAAAAAAGTACTTTTCCTCTCATCTCAGTCGAAAACATCAAAGTGTTTAAAAGCAGTTTATTGCTGCAGTTTGTCGGTTTGACTGACTCTGTTTACATCATACATCATCTTCACTATTGTTAAGTATGAGTAATATTCTACAGGACGTAGCCAAAGATTCCTCGTCCCGGTGAGAGTTGATGGTTTCAAACTAATGTTCAGCGAATGTTAATATTTAAATACCAAGTGTTTTCTTGAAACTTGCGGTTCACTTCAGTAGAATCCAGTGGAACCCTTGTTTAAATCCGAGGAGATAATTACTGTTTAATGACTGCGGTTCTAATTACTACTCAGCAACAATTTCAACCCAGAACCGTCACTCTCGATCTTTGTTTCCGTCCATTTTCTTTACGTCTTTTCCGCAAGACGAGCGAAAGTCTGTCGGCAGGGAGTTTATCCAATAGTTCTAATGGAACATGCGACCACACTCCTCAGTAAAGGCACAGCGAGGGGTCCGCTGTGAAGACATTGTAAGACCACCTTTAAGGGCAAAGGCTGTCCTGTTGTAATATGTCAAACTTTGTCTTTGCTGTAAAGAGTATTTATAGACGTCACCGAACAAGTAAGAGTGAAAAATCAGCTTTCAGTGGAAAAAGTGGAAGAGGAGCCAACAAAGTTGTATTGGTTAATCTGTCTGACCCAATGGCGCTGAACCAAAGACAGGAAGGAGAGGAAGTAGTGGGATAGCGGAATAAAAGCGCTTCTTTGCTATGAAACATATTTAGCGTCGTACATTTTTAATTCCGCCGTATCAGAATAACAACACCACTGCTGGGTGGTGTCTTATCTCGCTCAGACATTTCCTGTCCTGTCCAATATCTTTCTGTCCTCCGCTATTACATCATTAATCTCTCCACTCCCTTCCAACACACACACACACACACACACACACACACACACACACACACACACACACACACACACACACACAACGACTGCTTTATGTAGTGACATAGCGTCTTGTATTCTCAGATGATGGGATAAATGATAGTTGTGTGTGTGTGTGTGTGTATGTGAGTGTATGTTTGTGTGTGTGTGTGTGTGTGTGTGTGAGATGACTGGAGAGATGAAAGGGTTTGTGATAACAAGATGCATTATAGACTCATGTGTCGTTTACGTGACAAATGGATCTCATTATAATAATAATAATAGGGGTGTTAACATCGGGTGTATGTGTCGACACAGACATAAATGTGTTTATAAATGTACATGTATAATATACATGTACATGTATATTATACATGTACATGTATATTATACATGTACATGTATATATACATGTGCATGTACATGCACATGGATGGATGGATAGATAGACGGATAGAAACTTTATTAATAAGATTAATTTAGTCGTTACAGCAGCTCCCAGAGACAGATATTCTACAGGTGACTAAAAATTAATTGAATGAAATAATAACACATATATATATCAACGGCATACATAAATATGAATACCAATAGTCCAGTTACAGATGTGCAGTAATAGAAATGAGATGATGATGGAACCAGACAGTCTCCACAGAGCAGAGAGGCGTTTCTTTACAAGCAAATCAAATGTCGACAACAGGCCAATGTAAAAACTGTGTATTTTGGAAAGTTATCGAAAAACTCATCCGCAAACAGCTTAAAGATTTTCTAGATGCTATTAGAATTTTAATTTAAATATCAGTCTGGTTTTGGGAAAAATATGTCACCGTTGCCTTCAAGGTTTTAAATTACACAACTTAGGCAGTTAACTTTAAAAAAAAAAAGAATCTTTTGCACTTTTTATTGACTTACCAAAAGCGTTGATTATGTCAGAAGGAGCAGCATCTTAGTTTGACAACTATCTTTCTGCTAGAACTTTCTGTTCAGGTGTCTGGTTCCACTTCTCCTGTCCTATCAGTATCAGAGGCGTGCCGCAAGATTCTGTGTTAGGACCTTTACTATTCTCCATTTATATTAATAAGCAACGGGAAAACCGATTACGTGCTAGGTACTATTTTTATGCTGAAGACACCGTTATTTATTGTTGTTACTGTTATTGTTGTGAATTTTAATAAACCTCACCAGAATTCCTTATGAAGTCTGACGTGACTTCAGAAGGAAAAACAAACATGGAGGATGATGGACGTCCTCGTTGGTCTTATTGTGACATATCTTCTATGACGCGTTATATAGACTCTCGTGTTGTTGCCTTTTTTTCCACAAGCTGCTCTTCTTCTTCTTCTTCTTCTTCTTCTTCTTCTTTAATAATCCACCTGGATGGGGGTTCAGGAATGTTTGGGTTTCTGTTCGCTGTAAAAATACGCAACATCCGGTTACAACGCTTCACGGCCCACTCGCTCTCATTGGCTGTGGTCCGTCGGAGGCGGCCCGATTGGAGATCGGGAGGTTCAGACTCGATCAGAAGCAGAAAGATAATCGTATCGACGTCTCACACTTAAGAATTATTCGGACAAATAGTCGTTTGAGATTTGCCTCGAATCGGGCCACGCCCCGCCAACAGTTAGCGGTGCCAAATCGGGCATAAAATGGGGCGTTCTATCCTCTAGTGTGTAGCTAGCATTAAAGCGCTAGTGCTTAAAGGTGGCTTCTCCTACTCTCCTACACCTCAAAAGGACATTAAGCTTCCGGATCGTATTTGTACGAGTCTTTTGCTGGGACGTTAAAGGATCTTAAACGTGAGACGTTTGGACAGTGTGGCTCTACCTCATTAGTTTGTTTTACACAGTTTTAATATCACTAATTTCACTTTATAATGCGATCGCATTGTACGTATTTTTTTTATTGCTATCCATCCCCATTTGTATTGTATTTGTAGCTTGCGTGATTTTTCATGCGTAACCATGCCGTGCGCTGCGGCATCCTCGGACAGGTCGCCCTGGTAACAGGGATGCCAGACCTCACCGGAATATTTCCTGCTTGAATAAATCCAATAAAAGAGAGGAACACGCACACAAAGACACAAAAGACTCAGAGCGGTGTGGTCTTACCCTACGAGACTGGATCTCTTTGACGTATAAAGGCAATAAGAATTCAGACACTCCCTCCAATCTGACACCTTCCTTGGTCACCCGCAGGTCGCCCATACCATCCTAGAAGGACAGGGGTACATAAAGAGAGATCAGTTCATCAGTTCATTCATGACAGGTTCAGAGAACATCACGTGTAATGACATTGGTTATATTGCAAAAAACCTAATGGCCCATTCGTACAAGTTACATCATCTGGTTGAATCCCTCATGAAGCCTTGAAGCTACATCCTGTTGGATACGATGGACCGTTTAAGCCGACGTAAAGGAGAGAGTCTTGGAATTCATCGTCGACACGTATTTTTTTATTGAGAACAGAAAGAACCACTCTGACAAAGAAAATATCACGAGTAAGAATTGGTAATAAGTCTTTTAATTGCAAAAGAGGCTTTTATCATTAAATATAAAAATTTTAAAAACATATTTTTTAGCTAAAAATCCTGTGGAAGTAACTTCAATCTAAAGAAACTTTATTAATAAACTAATAAAAACAACATTAATAAAGATTTTCCCTCTTTTTTCCTTTTTAAAACATATTAAAAACATTTTAAGAAATGAATAAAAGCTTTAGTAGAAGTTTCTAAACGTTTAAGCCCTTTGGTTCTCAGACATTATTCAACGTTCTACCAAACAGTATCGTACTGGAGAGACGGAAGGATAATAGTTTTTAAAAATGTAATAAAAGGCGGCAGCAAATAAGAAAGTTTGAAGCTTTGATGTAAAAGCGCTGAGAGTCGGAGCGGTTCTGAAGTTTTCTGGGAGCTTGTTCCAAATATTTGATGCTTAAAAACTGAACGCTGCGTCTCCATGTTTGGTTCTGACTCTGGGGACACTGAGCAGGACCCGATCCAGACCACCTGAGAGGTCTGGATGGGTCAGAACACAGCAGAAGATCAGAGAATGGTTCCGAACCCTTTAGAACTTTGTAGAACCAGCAGCAGGAGAAACACAGTTTCGAGGTTATAACTTCCTAACCGTTGGTCCGATTAAGCCCAATTCCTTTGCATATGAATTGTCAGTAGAAGATCTACCTTTTAATATATATATATGTATATATATATATATATATATATATATATATATATATATATATATATATGTTCATGTAAGAGTCAATATGAAACAGGAAGAAGAAAATAAAGCAGCCGTGAAGACCTTTTCCGGCCTCTGGTATAATTTCTTGCGGACCCCTTCTTCTATCGGCCGTTGGTACATCCCATCATCACCCTCTGTCTCCTGTCGCTTCAGGCGCTCTCTTTAATAATCCATCCCAGGGGGCCGTCCCTCTGATGTTTCCGTGGACGTCCTGGATCCTGGATCTGGCTCTCTCTAATCCTCGCCCTCCCTCTTCATCGTCTCAGGCTGCTCTGCTTTCAGGCCGAACCCTTGATGCATTGTGAGAACTCCCCGTATCCTGTCTTGTCGGATCGGTGACAAATATCCCTCCTCAGGCCAGTTTACTAATCCAGCCGGGGTTTATTAATTAGTTTCTTATAATCCCTGAAAAAGTCGGGGGGGTATTATGGAATCATCTTCACCGCCGCAGATCCTTTGTGTTGACGCGATAACTCAAAAACTATGTCATGGATAATTTTTTTAATAATAAGTTTTAGACCCATATAGACTTAACTTTTGAGGAATAACAGGTTGATTTTGGGAAACTTGGGTTGTATATTTCGGACACTAGGGGGAGCTTCATCTCCAAAACTGCCAGGCCGTAATGTCTCAACCGTTCGTCCCATTTTGCCCAAACTTGTTTCGTGAGAATCGACTGGAGGAGATCTATCTTTAATAAATGTCATATTTTACTCTAATAGTTCATATTCTTCTCACTGGGGGAGGTTTTTGACAAAATAACATTGTTCTTTTTGAACATAACTTTCTTAACCATCGACCGATTTAGTCCAAATTTGGTGCATATGAATCAACTAAAGGAGACTTTTCTTATATGTGTCTTGTTTTACTCTAAAAGTTCATATTTTACTCACTAGAGGGAGCTTTCTTTAAAAAAAAGCAACGTTCGTCAGACAAACTTAATTTGAGGGGTTCAATAAGGGGAATTGTTTGTACAATGCAGGGAATTGGGGACTTTTCAGGGACATACCCTTGCTGTGGATAAAGGTAGTTCAGACCTAGTTAACTGTGACGTTTAGCATCAGTATGTATTAATCTACTGAAAGACAATCCTGCCACATTTGAACAAAGTAAAAGCCAAGAATAAGAACTTTTGATGAAAATTCACGCCACAAAGTTACATTATGTCTATAAGTCGGTCGTATGTCTATCTCTATCGGACTTATCTATAAGGATTTAACAGATTTTGTACTTTGGAGGTGAAAATCCAGAATTTAAATGTCTAAAAAAAACAACATTTTCTGTGGTTTCTCCATTTGTAAGGAGAGTTTCAGTGGAAATGTTGAATTTACAGAAGAAAGGCTACATGATATATCAGCTGGCCCTGAAGAACGGATATAAACCTTTTCTAAATAACTGCGCTTTGCTTTGTGTTTGGCTGTAACCCCAAAAACGGATACCTTTAACGACCTGCATCATCTCTGACAGCAAGAACTTTCCTGCCATTTCACTCTCTATCTCCGAAAACCACCGATCGACAAAAAGTCTTCCTCAAAAACCGAGACGGAGCGGCTTGACAAGCGCCGTTAACATCACCTCTAAAGCTGGAGGGATGATCCGAGTGACAGAACGGCAGCAGAAGTCCGCTTACCTCGTCACGCCTCTGTTTGTCTTGTTGCTTCACTTCTGTGGCCCCGTTCACTCTGGTCTAAAAATAAGGTCTATAGGGAGTACTAAAGGAATCCTGCTAAGCTCTGAGGGTTTTCCTGGTTGAAAGTGAAACTAAAATGATTTCATATGTCATTTAAAAGGACTATAAATTCAGTAAATGTATGTTTAAAGCTGCTACCACTTCTATCAGGGCACTCCGGATATTTAACAGGTTTGAAATATCTTAGAAAAAACTCATCACTGATGCATGGGGGAGTTTTATCGCCAAAAGTATTTGGGCCATACTTTTTTAACCGTTAGTCCGATTTGGTCCAAATTGGATTCAAATGTATCGACTCAATGAGATCTATCTTACATTTATCATGTTTTACTCCAATAGTTTATATAGTATATTTATAGTATATTTTTATGGTTTTATTTTATTTTTACTCACCTTTTTCACAGAAATACTGTTTTCCAAGCATAAGTTCTTAACCATCGGCCCGATCTAGTACAAATGTTGTGCAAATTATTGGACTCAAGGAGATCTTTCTTTTTTTGTTGATATTATTCTTTACTTTAAAAGTTCATATTATACACACTTTTCCCAGTTTCCCATATTTTACCCAGCTTTTTAAGGAAAAACACTGTTTTTCGGAAAAATCTCAAAAACTGTTTAATGGATCATTTAAAAAAAGTTATATCTCATAGACTTTAGTGCGAGGAAGAACTGTATTGGTTCTGGGTCAGGTGGGGTTTATATTCCCGACACTAGGAAGAGATTCATCTCCAAAAGTTTTCAAGCCATAATTTTTCAACCGTCGGTCTGATTTAGCCCAAAATGGATGCAGATTAATCATCTATCATACATTGTGTTTTTAAAGTTATAGTACTGTTTTACTCGTTAGGGGGGCTTACCTTACCGTCGGTCTGATTAACTCCTAATTTATCATCTAGTAGGGGAAAGTTTTAGCAAAAGGAAACTGTGGACATACCTTTAATTTCATTTGAGGAGTTCAATCAGGGGGATTGTTTGTACAACGCAGGGGATCGGGTACTTTTCGGGGAAATACCGTTTCTAAAGTTGCTCTTTGGTTCACCTACTGAAAAGACTTTGAACGGTTAGTGAACGTAGAGTCGTACGACCATCTCTGGGAAAAGCGTCCGGACTTATACGAGTATCTATCTTCGTACACGGGTATAGAACTCGCGGCCGTCGTCGTCGCCTCACTGCTGGACGGCGAGAAAAAGTGAGATGCTCACTGGCGGAAAGAGATGCTGTCGCTCCATACACCTCAACGTATGTCAAATATGCGTCCATCCAACATTCATCACTGCAGCCAGTTATGTGTCTGGTATAAAACACTGCTGGACTCGGTGGGCACAGGTCCCCTGTCTGCCAATCAGCTGCTTCTGACGAACCCCCCCCCCCAACAGGGAATGTGTCTCAGTCCAAGGCTGGGATTGTGTCTTGAGTGACAGGCATAAAAAATAGATCCGCCTTCACCTGCAGGGCCTAACACCCAAGAACAAGAGGGAGGGCAGTACGGGAACAATGTTCACTTATTAAATATGTGCGATGCCCCAAAAGTTTGATTGACACTGAGTGACAGGAATATCCACCAGCATGATGCGTTCGGTTCCGGTCACTATTTCAAACTTCCCAAAAAAATGCATATTGTGTGAAAAACAAGAAAAATTCATTTTTGACTTTGATTGCAAAAAATAGTTTCTGCTCATGACATGACGGTATAGAAGTACTTGAGCGAGTTCCATGAACCATAAGTTGTATTAGTTCTCGCCATTACTCACATTAAATTAAAGTTAATACATCGTAACAGATATAATATTTGGCAGTGGCTTTCTGGAGGGACCAGCGGGAGATTATTGGGTTGCTGCCATGATGCCACCAAGTAAGACAAGTGATCACTTCTGCCCCTTTTCCACCAAAAAGAACCTGGTGCTAGTTCGGTGCTGGTGCTAGTGCCAGTGCTTAGATGGTTCAACTCAAGCACCTCCTAAGAACCTGTTTTTGCGATTCAATTGGCAAGGAGCCAAGTAAGAGTTGCTTAACTACGTCAACGTGTAACGTTTATACGAGGATATAAAACCGAAAAATGATCCATGAAATATTTTTTAAGTTATCGCGTTAACACGAAGGACCTGCGGCGTTGGCGGCGGCGGCCCACGATGACATCATAGTAACTGGATAAAGACAATCTGATTTTTTTTAGACGTGCAGTTAAAGTAACAGGCGGAGTCCGTCACCGCTAACAAAAGGCCGACAAGCCATTGAAATGTGTGTGTGTGTGTGTGTGTGTGTTATCCCCTGACCACTGAATGACATCAGGTAATGAGATCATCAGATCGATATCTGTCCATCAGCTCAAGTGTAAATGGAATGTGACGTACAGACAGAGAAACTGTAGAGAGATAGAGAAAGAGAAGAGGTAGAGAAAAAAAAGAAAAGGTAAACGCACGTCTTTGAAAAGGACTCCTGCCGATTCACAGCAATGATATGGATTCTCCTGCAAACACAAACCCCCTGTTTCACTTAAACAACCGTGTGTGTGAGCACGACAGAGTGTGTGTGTGTGTGTGTGTGTGTGTGTGTGTGGGTGTGTTGTACAGACCACCAGAGGAATCGAGAGAGATGGGGAATGAAGTTGTAGAAGGAAGTGTAGAGGAGGCAGAGGAGGGAGGAGGAAGAAAAAATATGAGATGAAGGACGTTTGAAAACAGAGAGGGCTGCAGGGAGAGAGGCAGAAAGTTTGTGAGTATTTTTTTTAATTTTTTTGGGAGGGGGGGGAGTTCCAACTCTTCACATGATGTATGTCTTGAAGGATGAGTCAGCGTTTTTTTTTTTACTCTTACAGACACAAATATTTATGGAGGAAAATACGAGAAACGATACGAGCCCACACAAAATAAAATACAATGTCTGAGAAAGAAAAGCTCAAAACGAATGAGACTCAAATCGCAGATTATTTGATGTCTTTTAAACGTTTATTAACGGTTATTATGGAATCGTCATCACCGCCGCCGATCCTTCTTGTTAGAGCGATAACTCCAAAACCCTTTAATGGATCTTTGTCAAATTTTACATCCGCAGAGACCTCAGTGCGAGGAACAACTGGAGTGATTTCAGCAAAGCTCGGTCGTATAGTCCGGACACAAGGGGGGCGCTTTATGTCTTCTATTCAGCACCATTGGTGATTGGGCCTTCTGTTCTGCTGCCCCTCATCTGTGGAATGCCCTCCAATGACCATCTGAGGGCTCCACAGACGACTGACACATTTAAAACTTAAAACTTTCCTTCTTAGCAGAACCTATAACTTTAATTAACATTGCTACTTTTTGGTCAGGTTTTTATATAGGTATTATTTTATTTTTTTATTGATTTTTTTATCTGCTTTTACTTTGTAACACTTTGAGATTTGATCCAAATGTAAAGTGCATTATAAATTAAATCTATTATTATTATTATTATTATTATTCTCAGGCCGTAATATCTCAACCGTGTGTCCCATTTAGTCCAAATTTGGTGCGTATGAATGGAGTAAAGGAGATTTATCTTTTTTATATCTTGTTCTACTCTAACAACTCTGTATTATTAACTAAGAAGAATTATTATTTTATTTCTTTTTAAACAAAAAAACCCGCTATATTAGGACATAACTTCACATTTAATCTGAGGAGTTCAATCAAGGGAGGGGGTTGGTTGTAGAATGCAGAGGATTGGGGACTTTTGTGGATGTGCCTTTGCTAGAATATAGCAGGAGGATGAAGGGCTGCTGATGATGAGGATGATGGGAAGGTTGTTGCTGGCTAAGACTGAAGTGTTTTATGCTTTTTCGACCATTGCTTGGGGAGAGGAAGAGGAGGTCTACCAGGAGTGGTCTGACCGCTGAAGGTGAGGAAGTTTATTGCTAATCCCGGTAAAGATAATCATCCCAAAGAGGAAGATTAATGTGAAGTTAAGGATCCATGGCGGGTTCAGCCTTTGGAAGGAATTTTGTTTTTCCATCACTCCAAGTCTTCGATAGTTGTGATCATGTGATCTTTTTCTCTTCTCCACCATCAATGAGACTGGACAGGTGAGGTTAGAGACGAAGATGAGGCACGATCCTGCTCCTGAGCCTAAACCATTAACTCTTTAATGTCCTCACAAAAATCAGAAGAAAAAGAAAAAGTTATTTCTTTGGGGTGTTTATTAAATTATTATCTTTGACAGTCTAAATTTGGCGTTAAGTAACAAATGGTTTCGGTCAAAATGTAGGTTTTTACTTTCTAATGGTAAAATAAAATAGAAACTATTATAATTAGTCAACATGAAATTTTGTATTTCATGGTAAAAAGAAGTCGATTTAATCTGGCACTAATTTGACGTTTTTGCTTCGATACATTTTTCATAATTATTCTGTTAAATCGTAACATTTAATCTGCCAGGGCCAAGGAATGGGCCCGCCCCAGGGCTCCATCCTCGGCCCCTTACTCTTTGCTACACACATGCTGTCGCTGGGTCACAACATAAACAGGTTCAGTCGCATTTTTCCAAACAGATATTGAGCTGAGCAGGACATTTAAGGGCTTTGATGTCATGAAGAGGTTTCACTGCAGAACCTCTAAATCTATTGGAAGATTAAAAAAAAAGAAAAGAAAGAGAGTCGAGGGGAAACAATATAAAGACACCGGGTGCTTGAATGGAATTTTCCAGTTGCATAATGTAACAGCGGCAGCATGTGATTTGGTTCTTGGAGGCCGTGGGGGGGGGGTAGACTCTGTTTCAGGGACAATGAACCTGCTAAACAACCAGAGGGACCTTTCAGCAGTAATTACAGAGGTGCACATAATTGAGAAAAGATATGCGATTCTCTCCACCCACACACACACACACACACACACACACACACACACACACACACACACACACACACACACACAGACATAGTCTCTCTCTCTCTCTCTAAACACACGTATGCTTCCAGGTAAAGGCCGAGCGAGTGACGGCTGTTATCAGTTTTATTTGAGCGGAAGAAAGAAGCTTCATCTGACCTCAACATCTTCAATTAACCTGCAGTGATTCCTACAGACCGATAGAACTGGTCGTCTATTATCGTAAATTAGGATCGCGATAGCAGGGAGGTTTAATGTTTGTGTGGGGGGGGAACATAGAATCATGATGCTGTGAGTAAGCAGACAAAAGGAAATACAAGTCACACAGTTTATATTTGTATGTCTGGAATTATATTCCCTATAATATCCCGTCCACACTTTTAATACCACAGTTTTCTTTTACAGGTTGAATGTCGGCTTTTCAGATAATTGGGCTATTAAAAGGTCTGAAAATCATTCTTTCTCTTAGGAGAGGATTCCAAAGCTGACTAAATCCGCTCAGTCGGTAAATGTGTTTAAAGGGGTTTATATATGTGAGTGGATACCTTTGTAGCTTCATGAAAGAGTGTCACAGAAGTTATATAACGTAAAGAAAAAAACACTCTGTTAGCGCTAAACTTCGTCTATGCACAACTGAACCCTAGCTTTAGGAAAACTTCATGCAGATTCCTCCTTTAATGTCCTGATTATTGCCATCCTCTAAATCTACTGACAACTCCAACAAACTCTCTGAGTATCTCTCAGATACTCTGTCGCTGCTCGACTCCTGCGCCTTCCACTTCAGCGTCTCTGTTCAGTCCAATGAGTCCCCAGCTCGACCCCCAACAGAACATCAAAGAAATCAAACTCACACTTGTAACTGAGGCCCCAGCCCCATAAGAACATCAAAGGGATGAAGGGATCAAAGGCAGCAATAGCCACATGTTGTCGTTACTCCTCCTAACGGCTTATTTATTTTAATTTTTTTAGATGCTACCAAACATGTTATGTCACCAACGTTTTTATCACATCTAGGATATACAAAAATGTACCTCTGAGTAAAATTTACCACAAATCGGTTCAGTAGTTTTTCTGTAATCCGGCTCACAAAAGGCAAACATAAAAACATACTTTTCTTTTACTCACGGGAGAAAATATAACCTCCTTGGCGAAGGAGAAAAACAGAATTTACAAGGAAGAGACTAGGAAGCTTAACTTACCCCGCGATGAAGAATGACATAAACCCTGTTCCAGAACAATGGAGCTAAGAGTATAAGAGTATAGAGTAAACATCAGAACTTTGTATTCCTAGAATTCACTTCTAAAGATTACAAGGAATCCGTGGAAGTCACCTAAAGAGATAGATCACACGCCCATGTGAGCATCAAACAAAAATAAACAGAGACATAAGGGCATCATTTTGTTTATTTACTAGTAATATGTTTGTCGGTACAAGAAATATTTATTTTTTTAATCTCCAGATTATTATTATAAAAAATGTCCTCGCCATGAAAAAAACTATTAAAAAAAAAAATTTCCCTGCATATTTTATTCCTTTCACTAATTCAATATATGCCAGTCAAAAGTATTTCAGAATCAAAATAGCGGTAATGATATTAGCTCCACCTTTTGGTGAAGCATGTTTAAAGAAACTATTTGACGGTATTTAGACTCTTTCTGGTTGTATCAGGTG
>JBBDHG010000148.1:1112500-1117500 GCA_037951165.1 Lophius americanus | reverse complement strand
AAAGGACCGTCCAGCTTCGGTAAGAACGTCAAACTGACGTTACTATATACTATATATATATATATATATATATATATATATATATATATATATATATATATAGTAATATTCAAACCTTTGGATACTTGAAATTTAACTTGCCTCCCAAATGTTTCACTTCCTGTTTCGGGGCATCTCCGTCCTTTGAGAACCGCATATAAAAAAGTCGACCTGTCATAGAAGTTTTCCGATGTTTTAAAGTCCAGTTTATACCTAAGAGATTATAAAGAGTATTCTTATATTAAGAGTCAAACTGTAGTCAAATTCTGAATCTTTTAGATTATAACAAACACTCAAATATGATACTTTTGGAGATACGGGGATTTCAGTAGACGGAGTAAAACTGTATTCTGAAGAGTAAATACTGACTACAACTGTCAGACAGTGTAGTCGGGTAGATAACGTACTAGTGCTATTTTTATTATTTTTATTGTAATGTGTTTCCTTTTGAGATGTAAAGTTATAAAAGTAAAAGCAGCATTAACGGAAATAACCAAGTACCTCCAAATTTTCTAATATTTTAGTAAAAGTACTACTAGTACTCTACTAGTACTAAAAGTAGTAGTTTTATTACATGTACGAAAAAAGAAATATATAACTGATTCCTGCTTGTTCTAGAACGAAACATATTTAAACATCATGTTTTTTTTACCGATTTATCGGATTGTTTTCGTAACAAACACATTCATGCTGATTCTAAGAATACATGCAATTTAAAAATCAAATCAAATCTCAAACTTTAACGATGGAAATATGGATTTTTTTCTGAGCGTTCTTTTGGTCGTTTCCAGAAAAGGAAAGATCGGGAGGATCGGAAGATGAATGCGTTCGTTTATTATCCGTCGGGTATGAACTCCTTCTCTCTTTATATCCCAGCAGCTGTGATTGAATACAGCTTCCCAACAAATGAAAGGAATCCCCTCCAGACCGCGGCACACAATAAACGTCAGCTGCCCCTCGACCGCGGAGACAAAAGAAGAATTCCCTCTCATAAAATCATTCTTTCATTCTTTCCACCATCCATCATCGTTTTCATCACGATCTGGAGTTCTTCCAGCTTCTGCGATTAGACTTTGTTTTTCTTACTTTGGAGCCTGGATACGTTCACGTCGCCGTCGGGCCGATACCGAAATACTAACACAGCCTGCCATATTGCAACTGCGCTGAGCAGCCATAACATTATAACCACTTGGTTGGTTTTCTTGGATACTTTAGTTCCGAACAAAATGTGAAGAAAAGCCTCGTCAGAAAGAAAATTAGTCATTTTCTTTCCGATCAAATTTCATTCCGTTAGAGGGCGTCGAATAAACACTTTCTGAATGACGTGAACTGTGTTTCAGAATAATCCCATTTAATGATCCAAACCACAGCAGAGACTTTATTTACGGCACAAACTTTCCAAAACATGAATCCGGGAAAGTAAGAAATAATTAACTCTAGAAGAACGTCCAAGAAAAAGCGCCGGACGCTGTCAACAAATTAAAAAGTGCTGGAAAACTTTGAGGACGCCGATAATAAGGATTATAGCGATAAATCCCACAACAACAAAATCGGCAATAATGAGGGGATTCATTAAAGTGGAGGCGGAGCTAGCTTTTCAGAATAAAAGCATGTTATGAGGCGTTTCTGCTTTTTAACGTTTTAACGTTACGTCGTAGGATGTTGATGTTAACGTTACATTTGGGATGAGTTTGTGACTCGCTTATATTTAAATGTTTGCTAACGTTGTAATGATGTAATGTTAGTCAGAGTAAAACCACTCAGACGTACCGACGAGGCTTTGATGTGAACACCTTTTCCTCTCGCCCGCGTGTCTTTAGGCTTTAGAGTAAATGTTAGTTCTTATCGAGCTGTTTCCTCGTTTAAAGCATCACAATAGCAGAACAAACGGTCCTGATCACATGACCCGCCTTTCTGCTAAAAGTCGTTAAAATGTTTGGTCGTCTTTGTGCTTTAAAACAGCTGTTGACATCTGGAAACCCCGTTTATGCTTAGATCACTGCTCAGGTCTGTTTACTTTATATTCTTATACAGAATGTTACTTTGGTCAGGAAACATTTAAACACGATAGCAAAATTCCCAGAGGCACCGCTGTGTGCAAAATGCTACAAACAGACATACTCACACTCTCTCACACACACACATACACACACACACACACACACACACACACACTCACACTCACACACACACACACACACACACTCATACACACACTCATACACACACTCACACACACACTCACACACACACACTCACACACACACACACACACACATACACACACACTCTCACACACTCACTCACTCACACACACACACACACACACACACACACACACACACACACACACACACACTCTCACTCACTCACTCACTCACTCACTCACACAGACACACTCACACACACACACACATACACACACTCACACACACTCTCACACTCACACACACACACACACACTCACTCATACACTCACACGCACACTCATACACACACACACTCTCATACACACACTCACACACACACGCTCACACACTCACACACACTCTCACACACACACACATACACACACACACACACGCTCTCATACAAACACTCACACTCATACACACACACACTCACACACACTCTCACACACACACATACACACACACACACACGCTCTCATACACACACTCACACACACTCACACTCATACACACACACACACACACACACACGCACACACACTCTCACACACTCACAAACACACACACACACACATACACACACATACATACACACACATCATATATAAACTGTATTCGTTGTTTTTTTGTTTTTTCTGGATGGGTTTTATTTAATCTAAGAATAGGAAGCTGTTCAGTCCTACCTTTTGAATAATGCAGTAGTATAGCAGCACAATTCTTCAAAACCATGTTGTAATTTAAAAAATGTCATTATTCAGATGACGGGGCGAAATATGTTAATGTTGTAATCGTCTATTTTTCTGCTTTTCAGATAACCTCAGTTGCGTTATCGTTATTTATAACCTCGTGTTTCCCTTCGCTGTTTACCACCGCCTCAATCCAATTTCCCCGTGGGAATTATTAGAGATTCACCTCCCCTTGAAAATCATTTTATGCACAATGGAACAAAGAATGCATATTTAAATTCTCCGTTCAATCGGCACAAGCCTGGGAAACAATAAATTGAAATAAAAAACAATCATGGGACTTGAGTTCTGGAGGTTTATTACCTTCTCAGAGTTTCTATGATGCTGATGGGATGTTTGGAGTGGACTCAGGGTTCAGGAGTTTAAGGTCAAAGATAAACTGGCTAAAGTTCAGACGTTTGATGAATATCTGGACTTCTGTTCAAATACTTGACCAGTTGTTTTGGATCATCGGCTGTTAGTAATTCATCCATTTCCTTCTTGTATCTGGGGTGGGGTCATCTTGACATCTAGAGAAACACTTGTATTGCATAGTTCCCTTCCCCGGCAATGCTCTCCAGCTCATTCCAGTGGCTCCTAGGAAGTTATCATGGAGATATGTAATCCCTCCAGCAGGTTCTGGGTCCAGCCCAGGATCTCCTCCTAGTTGGACAACCCCGGAAAAATATCCAAAGTTATGTGGAATGCAGGATTTTTTTTTCTCCTCTTTTACTCTTTTCTTTCTTTTTATTTTCTCAAATTTACTTTATATCACAGAAAACCCAAAACATCTGATAGGATCAAAGATCCGCCCGTCCAGCATGGATTTATTTTAGTTTTACCCGGAGACAGCGGTGGTTAAAATCTAATGGGTTAAAAAAAAAAGTTATAATTTAAAGAAACTAGGATGAGAAACAAAGAAGTGAGAAATCAAAGTTTTATTTATATAGAGCCATTCATAATAATTTTTTGTGTTATTAATTATCCGACAGAGACCCAATAAATTTGTCAATGAGCAGCACTTGGCAAAGGTTGCGAGAAAAAACTGCCTTTTAATGGGCAGAAACCTGGAGCGGATCCCAGATTCAGGGTAGACAGTATACTGCCATGACCGGTTGGGTTTGGAGGGAGAGAGAGAGAGAGAGAGAGCATGGGGAAAGAGAGAGATAGTGAGAGAGAGAGTATGGGGAAAGAGAGAGATAGTGAGTGAGAGAGTATGGGGAAGGAGAGAGATAGTGAGAGAGAGAGTATGGGGAAGGAGAGAGATAGTGAGAGAGAGAGTATGGGGAAGGAGAGAGATAGTGAGAGAGAGAGTATGGGGAAGGAGAGAGAGAGACAAAGTAAGCATTGGGAGAGAGAGAGAGAATAGGAGCTTGGAGAAAGAGAGAGAGAGAGCATGGTCCTTGAGAGAGAGAGAGAGAGAGCATGGGGAAGGAGAGAGATAATGAGAGAGAGAGTATGGGGAAGGAGAGAGATAGTGAGTGAGAGAGTATGGGGAAGGAGAGAGATAGTGAGAGAGAGAGTATGGGGAAGGAGAGAGATAGTGAGAGAGAGAGTATGGGGAAGGAGAGAGATAGTGAGAGAGAGAGTATGGGGAAGGAGAGAGATAGTGAGAGAGAGAGTATGGGGAAGGAGAGAGATAATGAGAGAGAGAGCATGGGGAAAGAGAGAGATAGTGAGTGAGAGAGTATGGGGAAGGAGAGAGATAGTGAGAGAGAGAGTATGGGGAAGGAGAGAGATAGTGAGAGAGAGAGTATGGGGAAGGAGAGAGATAGTGAGAGAGAGAGTATGGGGAAGGAGAGAGAGAGACAAAGTAAGCATTGGGAGAGAGAGAGAGCATAGGAGCGTGGAGAAAGAGAGAGAGAGAGCATGGTCCTTGAGAGAGAGAGAGAGAGAGCGAGAGAGAGCATTGGGGAAGGAGAGAGAAAGAGAGAAAGTGAGCATTGGGAGGGAGAGAGAGAAAAGGAGCATGGAGAAAGAGAGGGAGAGTGAGCATGGGGAGAGAGAGGGAGTCTCAAATAAAATGTTTATAAAACTGTGAAAA
>JBBDHG010000148.1:1017500-1107500 GCA_037951165.1 Lophius americanus | reverse complement strand
CACACACACACACACATACACACATAAACACAAATATAAACACTCACACAGACACACACACACACAAACACAGAGCGACCGGCGGAACCTCAGAGGAGGCGACTCCCCTACAGCCAGCGCTGAAATGAGAGAGGATGAGGAGGGACGAGGAGGGACGAGGAGATCCGCTTTCGGTTTGTGTGTGTGTCGTTTCCCTTTACTAGTGAGGTAAGGACGACATTATGGTCTGGAAAGGAAGGATGTTCTGGTACCACTTTAAACTAAGACCAACTCTATAAAGGCTCTGTAAATGGTTCATAGTTGGGTTGTATTAAATTAGGTTGTAAACTCTTTATAAGGCATTAGTATGTGTTTATAAACAGTTTATAACATAGCTGTCATTTCAGCTGTCAGGATGAATCTTATTTTTATGAGCCCTCTAGGTTGGGAGAACACAGGTGGAACTAATGAAAATGAATGCTGGCTCTGTTCCAAGAATGAGTGTAGGAGGCGTTGGAAATGTGGGCGGGACTATGTGAATCAGAGGTCTTGATATTTTCATCTGACTTTTTCAACAATGAGGGAAACAATATTTGGACTTTTCATCCTGAGGAAGTTTTTTTGAGACAGATTTGCGGTGGTCCACAGGAGCAAAAACTCTAAGGGGACAACACAGGAGAGTTTTCAGAGGACACTCAAAACTACAACGGATGTAACATACAAACATTTCCTGATGTTTTGATTAGCCGTGCTAACTTCGCTTAACGTTCTGATGGTGTGGTCATGTGACTCTGAATAAAACACCAATCAACATTGTGAAAACAATAAAGAAACTTTGGATCAACATGAGTGAATGAAAAAATATGAACTATTAGATCAGAACATAGTTGAAATAGGATTTAAACAACGTGGATCTCCTCCAGTCGATTAATTTGGACCAAATTTGGACAGTTGAGAAGTTGTGGCCCAAAAACTCTATGACTTAAAGCTCACCCTAAAGTTAAAGATGTGCAATCAACCTTTCCCAAAATCAATCCTCTTCTTCCTCTCGTAAAGTTTGAAGATGATTCATGAAATAGTTTGTTAAGGTATGTCTATGTCTTTGGTAAAACAGCGCCCCCTAGTGAGTAGAATATGATGTGAACAACATAGATCGCCTCGATTTGACTCATATGCAACAAATTCCAACCAACTTCTCCCAAAATCAATCCGCTTCTTTGCCACACTTAAGTAATAAAAAGTCTAAGAGTTTGAAAATGATCAATGAAAAACCGGGTTTTTCTTAAAACAGCTTCCCTAGTGAGTAAATAATATATTTACAAGTAAGTTCTCCTTCAGTCGATTCAACTGCATCAAGTTTGGACTTAACTGGACCGACGTTATAAAAATAATGTCCAGAAACGCTTTGGAGATAAAGCTCCCCCTAGTGTCAAAAATATACAACTGACCTTTTCCAAAAAGGCTCCAGTTCTTCCTCTCACTGAGATCTATGTGATTATACAATTTTAACATGATCCATGACACAGCTTTTGAGTTATTGGGTTAAAATGAAGGATCTGTTCTGGCGGCAATGATTCCATAATATCCCCGATTTTTCAGAGATATAAATATTTTTACAGTGTTAAAAAGAGAAAAAGAGAAAAAGACAGACCTGAGACATTCTCATGTATTAAAGAATCAAAACACAGAGTTTCTTATTCCCTTTCTGTGTAAACTGCTAGCTTCCTGTTATTACTGAAAAATTGACTGAATAGGAATAGTGAGACACGAAACACTAAAATCATAGATTCTGTCGTACGAATCTAAACCGACCCTCCCTAACTCTCCCCTGAGATGTTACTGATGAAGACAAACATCTTCTTCTTCTTCTTGGGGCTGTTCCCTTTATGGGTCTTCACAGCGGGACATCTGTCTCCATTTCCACCTGTCCTCTGCATCCTCCTCTGTCACACCAACCAACTATATGTCCTCTCTCACCACATCCAGAAACCTCCTCTTTGCTCCTCCCCTTCTTCTCCTGCCTGCAGCTCCATCTCCAGCATCCTTCTACCAGTAGATCCACTATCCCTCCTCTTCTTCACGGGTCAGAACCATCTCAGTCTGTCCTCACTGACTTTGTCTCCAGGACGTCTCACCTGGACTGTCCCTCTGATGTCTCCTTTCTAATCCTGTCCTTCCTCCTCACTCCCAGAGAACATCTGAACATCTTCATCTCTGCCTCCTGTCCTCTGGTCAGAACCACCGTCTCTAAACCATCCAGCAGAGCCGCTCTAGCCGCCATCTTGGAAACCTTTCCCTTAACTCCTGCTGCAACAGATAACTCCTCACACTGTTCTCCAATCACTCCACCCTGCTTGGTGCCAGGTTCTCCTCCACCACTCAATACAGAGCCGACGTCCTCCACCAACTTCACAGTCCATGGAGACTCCATGGGATGTATGATGTTGAACCGCGGGCGCACAGCGTGCAACCAAGACACGCAGAGCGACGCTGAACTTCATTTGCCAACTCAACTCATTTGCATAATTCAACTGAGGTTCCATCACAGCTGAGGTTCCGTCACAGCACCAGACTGAGGAGGAGAGTCTCTGCCTCAACTTGTTCTGGACATTCATTCAGTCATTATTTTAATTCTTTGACGTCTGTAAAAAGTGGTCATAAAATGTGGAATATATCCTCAAATATCAATTTGTAAGGAGAGAAGACTAAATAAGTATCAAATAGTGGGACATTTAAATAATAGTGAGTGGTAAAAATCTAATAATTTGTTTTACAGGGGAAATATATAATTGCTACACTAAAATAATCAAAACTGCACCCCTATCTTTACCATTATCTAAAATTAAAAAATGTATGTAGACTATTCACAACTAAAGGACATGAGATGTCTCCTACTCAGGTGGGTCCAGTGTGAGGACAAGGCTTTACGTTAACCTATCAGCCATGCTGAACATTTTATGAGGATTGTCTTCCCAACTATTAACAGTAGCCCCGCCTCTTAAACTCAGATTGTAAAACGAACAGAGAGAATCGGCCGGGGGGCCTCGGGTCCTTCATGTTCTGGGGGGCCGTGGGGCCCCACAGGGACCAAAGTCATTTTTATGCCTTGGCCTCCTCTCTGGCTGGCGCTGGGGGGCTTTGTAACAACCCCCCCACTTAAAACTACATCCAGTGACAATCTTTCTCACCCACAAACACAGATAAGCACATAATGTAGTGTTAATGTTATTTTAATTGTTGTTCTTTTTGATGCTGTTTGTCCTACTGTCCCTTTTCCCCTGACCCCGTTTCTCCCTGTCATCCCATTTCCTTTCTTTCGTATTACCTTCAGAATAAAGACGTCTGTCATCCAATGATTATTGTGACTTAAAGCCTTTTGGTGACACTTGACTCTAGACGAGGGAAACGATGCTGACAGTATTTGTGTTGTCCATAAATACTCATGTTGTTGTTTAAACACAACTCTGGAATAACATAAACATTAGATTTTTGTCAACATTACAGGGGGAGAAAACAAACAAAATGCTAACCTGTGTAGATAACTAATCATGGGAACCCTCTTATTGGATGAGATCCGTGGAGTGAAAACTTCTCCTTGATGAAGTGATGCATCTGTAAAATGCGTACGCCGTCACCTATCCATCAAATACAATCGTTTGTCTTCCTCACATAAAACCAGAACCAGGCGGCGTAAAAACACATTTGCTTCTTACCGGAGTGAAGTTCATCACTTTGAGTATCCAGATTGTCAGCGCCAGGTTGACAATCATGGTGACCAGGAGGAGGAGGATGAAGAAGTACAAGCATCTCTTCCTCCAGCCGTAGATCCCCACAGCTGGGTAAACCTGGGCGCCGCACACCGACGCCCCCCGCTGGTGGAGTGGATTTGGCTGCGCTGCAAGGATATACTGCTCCTGGGTCATCTGAAAGGGACAGAATGAATATTTGTCAGAAACTGGATGTATCCCCGGAAATAGTCCACTATCCGCTGCGTTACTACTCAATAAAAAAAGGGAGCACATAATCATCACAGTGTAACTCCAAGTCAACCGAGATATCAACCTGTTGAGTGAGGAAGCATTTCTGATTGTGAATCGATTTCACCTGTTGTGCAAATGGGACAGACAACAGATGGAAAGGAGAGGCAACCAACGACGCAACCCTTACTAAGGAATGGTTTTAGAGGTGGTGCCCACAGACCATTTCCCTCTCCTCATCCTTTCTAGTTCTGATTCTTGTCTTGAGCTTTCAAACAGAACTTTACAGGCCGCAGTCACCAGAAGGGTCTTACAGTGTGAACGCACCAATCGCGAGCTTTTACAACCTTTGATTCGTACAGGGTGAGTTGTCTTGAAGAAATTCACAACAGTTGGATCAGCCTGGGATCTCATTCTTCGACTGTACGAATGATTGTGTGAATGGATGAATGCTGAGTCGTGTTGTGAAGTGATTTGGGGTCCACTAGACTAGAAAATCCGCCCACTGGTTGAGAAGGTTGAGAAGGTATGTCCCCCAGTAAGTAAAATATGAACTGTTAAAGCACAAGACAAAAGAGATAGATCTCCTGGAGTCGATTCATAGGCACCAAATTTGAACTAAATCGGACCAACGGTTGAGAAACTGTGGCCCAAAAACTTTGGTAGTTAAAGCTACCCCATAGTGTTGGAAGTACGCAACCAATCTTTCCCAAAATTAGTGCTGTTCTTCCTCACACTAAGGTCTATGTGGGCGTACGAAGATTACGATGTGTGGAATTTATCGACTCATATCGTTGCTGAAATTCAACTGGAACTAAATTCACCAAATACCTTTTGATAAAAAACGCATCAGGATGCAAACGGCGTGTTTTGTCCTCCTTATCCAAGTCATGCAAAGATAAGGCCGAGACAGAGGGGACGGAGGACGGTGTGGAAGTTGGAGGGTTTAAACCTCATAATGAGAAACAGGTAAAAAGAAGCCGGAGAAACAGAAAAGGAGAGAGGAAGATAAGGGCGAGGGTGATAAAAATGAGATAGTGGTGGGGGGTGAAGTGGAGAGTTGGCACAGCAGCTAGTAGTGAGAGATAAAAGTACAGTAAAGGAGGGGTCGGGCTGGGGGGTGGGGGTGGAGGTGAGGAGTGGGGGGGGGTAAGACAGCAGAGGAGGACAGTGTTCATTAGACGGAGAACTCAGTGGCGAGAGATATGGAGGCTATCTCTCTCTCCATCACGGACTCTACCTCTCTTTACCTGGAGAGAATTTCCTCTCTCTCCGTCTCTCCCTCGCTCTAACTCACTTCCTATCTGAGGGAGAACCTCTCGCTGCCTTCATCACTCACTCTCTCACACACACATTATGTCTTTATTTGCTGAGGCGGCGTGACCTCAGCACCTCTGTGACTTGATTTTTTTCCCCTTCAACCCGCAAAGTTTTCCTCCCAGTACCGACTGACATGATGAGAGCAGCAGGCCTCGATGGGGAACGGAAAAAATGCTGATTCTTGCTTTGCCCACAGGAAAAACAAATCAATGCAAACCTGGGCTCTTCAAGTTATATTGTGTTTTTTTTCTTTCTTTTATCTTCTGTATGGAAGATGAAAATCTCTGGACCCACACGAGTCTTTCAGAATCATGCTTGAGTTCTGACGTCTGAGATTGCCAATGTGGACTTTTATATAGATTTATATGCTCTTATTGGTTAGTGTTCCATTTTGAATGAAAAGATTTTCCAAATGACGTATAGCGGAGCGAAGTACTGACGAGTCAGCAGAAAGGAGATAAAACGCTGTTGTACGAGACCTGGGCTTTTGTAAACAAGTCAAACAGCTACAAACTTAATATAGATATTGTGTATTTTATACGTATCAAATATATTATATATTTAAATACGTAATGACATTTCAACTTTATTCTCGACATTTTCTCTTTATTCTCGATATTTACACTTTATTCTCGATGTTTTCTCTTTATTCTCGATATTTACACTTTATTCTCGATATTTTCTCTTTATTCACGATATTTACACTTTATTCTCTACACTACCAAATTATTATCGATATTTTCTCTTTAGTGTCGACATTTTCTCTTTTTTCTCGATGTGTCGACTTTTTTCCTTGAAAGGATTCAAGGATTTTCTTTTTCATACCTGTTCCTAATTCTCTTTCATAGGAATGAAAGGATATGACATATAGAACATGCTGCTTTTTTTTCTTCTCCCGATCTACCGTACTTTTGCAATTAAAGTTCAGCATTTTCATTTCAGCGCTGTATTGTGTGCGTTGTCCTTTCTTTTGTAATTCTCACTCCCTCATAATATCCACAATAAGTCGGGGATATTATGGAATTGCCATCTCGGCCGCCCCAGTCCCATTGTGTTAACGCGATAACGCGATAACTATTTTTTGGATCATTTTCTAATTTTACACCCACATAGACCTCAGTGCAAGGAAGAACTGGAATGACTTTGGGAAAGGTCGGATGTATATATCTAACAGTAGGTGGCGCTTTTACTTAGGCAGGAAAAACGGTTGAGAAATCACTGAAAGTTCAAGAAATTAATTATTCATATAAATAATTAACAAATAATTACTGAAATTTGAACAAATAACATCTTTTGTCCAAATTTGATGATCCATAATGAGATCTATCGCGCAAATATAAAATTTTACTCTAGTTGTTCATATTTCGCTCACTAGGCGGAGCTTCTTGTTTTTATTATTACAAAAAAAACATTGTTTTCCCGACATAACTCAAAAAATGTTTCACGGATCTTTTTAAAATTTTAGACCAACATAGATCTTAGTGTGAGGAAGAGCTGGAGTGATTTTGAAATGAGTAAAAATGATGATGTCATAGTTCTAATGTGTTTTTAAATAAAACTCACCTCCAAATGTAAGTTTTTATTCCTTTTCATAATAAACAGATTAATGCTGATTCTATGAAATTTGAATACATATACAAAAAAACAAACAAAAAAAACCTATAAATTAAATTAAATCAAATATATGGAAAGTACCTAAATCTTAAATATGCAATTGTTCATTTTGTTGAGTGTTAACGCTGTTTTTCCCTGTGTGTCGTCTGTTTGTATGTTTGGGTCACATTTACTTCACAGTCACGGACGATAATCCATCAAGCCCCTCCCCCCTTCACCCGCGTTCGGTTTCGACTTTTTCATTCGCCACGCTTTAGCCTTTTGTCACAGAAAACGCGCCGCTGCCCACCGCTCAGCTCTATTCGTCCTTTCCTCATTCCCTTCCTCCCTCACAGGTATTCTCAAAATGCTCAATCTTTTCCTCCGTCTTCATTCCGACCGGAAGCTTCCTTCTTTCCTCGCCCTCACCTCCTCCCGGCATCCATCGCACCTCCATCATCTCCTCTTATCATACTTCCCCCCCAACTTCTATCCCCTAATTTCTACTTACCTCTCTGCTCCAGGCTCTTAACCAATCCCATTTGGTTCCGCCCCGTATCCTCCCTCCCCTTACTCACGTCCTACACTCGTCACCTTCCCTCATTCCCTCATTCCCTCCCTCCCTCCCTCCCTCCTTCTCTCACTGCATTTTGTAGATTGAACTGAAAACAGGGTCATCAATCAATCCCATGGTGCACCAAAGCCTGGAGGGTCTGCGCGGCATGACCCAGCTTTATTAAGACCATAATGTCTTGACAGCCATGGAAACAAAAAGTCGCGTCGCCATGGTTACAGCCGCAGCCCGACATCAGCTGATCTCACCATGATCACAGCAATCAATACTCTGATTGAATACACGGGTCATATATAGCAGTAATATTTGTCTGTTTTGGGGTGGGGGCGTGGAAGCTCACGTAGAGTTTGATAAATATGTCCTCAAGACATAAAAGAGAATCTGCACTGTAAAAAACAAACTAAAATAATTTATTCACTGGTAACACAAAATTAAAGTATTATTATTATTATTATTATTATTATTAATAATTTTGAGAGGGATTTTAAGAGATTTTATATCTAGAATTTCACTTTTATATGCTTTTGGGGTCTCATCATGACCTGTAAAAGGAATGTTTTTTACAGAAAGTCGATTTACTAGTCGAAATTTACTTTGATTAGTGACTTAAATTACATATATTTTCAAGACTTACTTAAAATGAATAACTGTCTTATGTAATTAATAACAATTCTATTTTGACAGTGTGTAATATTTGTTTTTCGCTTCTGATGTCAGATTGGTGCGTCAATACACTTAATTAGTAAAGTACGTAAAAGCTATTAATAAAAATCCTTAATAAGGAGAGTATTTTCTGGTATCACTTTACAATAATCGATAAATAGAATATCACTTCATATATTTATTAAGTAATATATATAATACACATTTTATATTTTCAGCATGTGTAACCTTGCAAATTTGAAAACGGCTCATTATGAAGAAACATTTTAAGTTATGTTTATTCCTATCTGCCATCATTTTACAAACAACTGCTTAATATTGCGGTGGTTCCCCGTTTTGCTTTGAAGCGGACTCAACCAGACCTCTGAAGGTGGGCTGTGGTACCTGGCTCCAATCCATTACTGTATTTCACGTTGCATTGGTTCGATGACCGGATCGAGCAAAACAAAGTGGAGGTTAAAACCCTTTATTTTATCAACGAGTAAAAAAGGAATGATGGGAAAACTGTTTTTATTAATTGAATATCATAGATAATATAAATTCACCATAAAATGAAATTTTTTTTGGACAAGCATGTTTTTATAGAGTAAAATAAATCAACCTGAGAAGAACCTTTTTGTTTTAAAGCATCTTTTTACCAAACTATTACTTTGTATTATTTTGATTATTAATTAAGCTCTCGCAGAACAAAAAAAAATGATTTAAAATAAAGAAAGAAAGAGTGGAACTTCCTTGTGGCGTACCCCAGGGCTCCATCCTCGGCCCCTTACTTTTCAATCATATAGATGCTACATGCCCCCGAGTCACATTATAAACAGCTTCAGTCACTTTTATCAATTAGAAATAGAGACTCCACCAGACAGCTGAGCAGGACTCAAAAGGGTTCTGAGCCCGGTGAACGTTGAGTTGGATCGTAAACGTACCTGAAAGCTGGTCGGACATGAATTCATTAGCTGTGAGTGAATGGATGAATCGTGAATAGACGGGTAGAGTAGAAGTTTTTACTTTTTTTCCTGACATCCGTATCAAAGGGTAATTAGCATCCGAGCGTCGTTGATCGGCGCCGCTGCTAAATGTGAAGTGCTAAGGGCAATTTCAATGTATCAAACAGTATCAGATCCATTCCCGGCCCGGTTCTCCTTTCATCTCCTGAGACTCAATCAATACCACACCGCTCCAGAATCACTCCACCTCTGATGGCCTCCTCATTCTCTCTGTTTATCTTCTTTCTCTTCAATGGAAACCTCCGAGGAGAGCTTCTGCTTCAGAGGTGAGTTGTAACGATTGAGTCCCCGGTGGGTTTTCCTCTCGAAGAGGAATATGCTCCTACAAGGAATATAACAAGGAATATCTACTTTTTACACGTTACAAATTTACAAATTCGACGCTCTTCAAAAAAAAGGTTGCGTCACAATAGAAGAAAAAGTCCCACGCCGTGATGTTTGTATGAACATGAAGCCATCCGTGACTCCTACTGCACACCTCCACCTGCTCTCAAACGTATCCTGTAACGCTGTGACGCACTTCCTGTCACTCCAGACTTCCTCATCCAATCCCACAATCCCTCCCTCGCCGCTGCTGAGTATCTGTCACTCGTATTATTCCCTGGGTTTATTTCCTTGTGGTGGATGCAAAGATCTCCGAGCTCCACGTACCTCAACCTCTCAGTCACCTTCCCTATCTCCCTGCTTCCTCCTCTTCATCAAGAACCATTGATAAAGAATCCACCTTATAAAAACAATAAAAAAACACTCCGAAGCCCTGACAGGTTTTTTTTTCTTCATTCCTGGCATCGCGTGCCACCGCTGGGGCATCTGGGAGTGACATGATACTTGGGGTTCAACAGATGGACAGGTATGAAGATTACAGCAGAGAAGAAGAAGCCGGTCTGCGAAGATCCCAGCCTCTGGAAAAGAAACCTAATAAATGAAGTGACAAATAAGAGGATCTTGGGAGTACAGCTTATAAATAAAGCGGCGGCACTCCTTTCCCGTTTGAGTAATGAATGCTGGATGTTTACTTGTACTCTAATTTGATTAACTGGCTGGAAGTAGTTTGTGAAGGAATACAGTGACTTAATAAATCACGGCTCATCTTTCTTACTCGATTTGCCGCGGTTGATGTTAACGTGTGGAGAAGTTCATCCTTGATGGATTCTCTCTGCTGTCTTTGTTTTGTTTTCGCTACTCTACTGGGAAAAGTCATCAAGAGGCTTCGTGTCAGACATGGCTAACAAAGTGTTGTGAAAAATGGATGTTCATTTGTTGTTGTTTTTTTAATGTGTCTGAGTAGGTTTGAGCCAATGTCATTAAAAATTAAGCCGGCCCACTTTGGAACGCTCTGTGTGTGTTGGCTGGAGGTCGTTGGTTTGGACATGTTGTCATCCCTCTCTGTCATCGTGGGCACTCAGGTGTTCAGGTAGTAGATGGATCACACACACACACACACACACACACACACACACACACACACACACACACACACACACACACACACACACACAAACACGCATGCACACAACTACACAAAAAGAAACACACACGCACTCTGAACAATTTACCCAGAAAATCAACAAACAAACACATGTTTAAGCAGATAAAGTCACACTGAATGCGCCAGAAAACACATACACACTCACACACACACACACACACACACCAACACACACACACTTACAAACACACCCTTATACACACATATGCAGTGAGGCGTTCACTATACAAACGGATTTACGATGTTCCGCTGCAGGTCTAGTGTAAAAAAGAGAACTTAAGATATGTTCTCTCTCTCTCTCTCTCTCTCTCTCTCACACAAACACACACACGCACACACACATACACACGGAAACATATAAATAGCAAGAAAAAACACAACCGCTGCCACAGAAAAGAGTGATGCTGTAGAATGAAGTAGAGGAAAGGTCATTTTATGACCTGGTGGTTCCATGGTGAAGTACGGTGACCTTTGTGCCTCAGTGACCTTCAGTAGGACTAACAATGATGGAATGGAGCCACAGTTTACGACATAACAACAAAGTCCAAATGATAATGATTTACATGACAGGCTACAAAAAATGAAAGTTTGATTAACGTAAACACAAAAAGGGCCTATGTGATCTATGTATCTATAGTATTTCTTTCTATCTATCTATCTATCTATCTATCTATCTATCTATCTATCTATATGATCTATCTATCTATTGTATTTCTCTCTCTCTCTCTCTCTCTCTCTCTCTCTCTCTCTCTCTATATATATATATATATATATATATATATATATATATATATATTATTACATAACTTTAAGGGAAATCGTTTTCCTGACACTGTAAAATAGATATTTTTGACTTTTATTTTGATCCTTTGAACTCCGTATTTATTCGTTTTTCTGAAGAACTCTCATAATAAATGGCTATATCTGGATTATATGCCCGAGAAGCTCCAGGTCCCCAGCGTTGTACAATCATCAATCCCCCAGATTAACCTCTTTAGATTAAATTAGAGTAAAATATGACGCACACGAGATAACTCTCCTCTCCTTGATTCATATGCACCAAATCTGAACTAAATTAGACCAACGGTTAGAAATTCATGTCTGAAAGTGTGTCCCCCTATTGAGTAAAATATGAACTACCAGACTAAACAAGATATATACAATATAGATCTTCTCCATTCAATTCATAGGTACCAATTTTGGACAAAACAGTTAAGAAATGATGACCCGAAAACTTTTTGATATAAAGCTCCCCCTAGTGTCGTAAAATAAACCTTCAAACTCTCCAAAACTCAGTCCAATTCTTCCTCGGAATAAAGTCTATGTGGTTATAAAATTTGAAGACGACCCACAGAAGAGTTATTTAGTTATCGCGCTAACACGAAGGGTCTGCGGCGGCAGCGAAGATGATTCCATGATCTCCCCGACTTTTTGGGGATATAAATAGAGCCTCTTAAATCAACCTTCCCTAAATGAGAGACGCGTGCTCACATTTAGCCAACCATCACTTTGATAACTATTTATTATAAATAAAAAGGAAACAAAGATCGCGGTTGGATGGAGGCGGATAGACCTTTTCCAAAACCCTCCATCCTCCAAACAGTTTTTGCTTCAGATGCTGGCACCAGATTAAACGACAGCTTGTTTTAACATATGCTTCTTGGTGCAGAGCCTCCTTCATCGGGGTGTTCTGTTCTGTTGCTCATCTGATGCTGGCGCTTTGGCTCAGCTTAAATTGGTAAATGCGTTGCTTTCCACTCCCGTCTCTATTTTTAGAAGCTCTGGAATGTAAAGTTGTCCTCATTTGTCTCTGTCTAGATTTATCTCCGTCCAATGATGTAGTTCCTTTTTCTCAGGACTCATGAGACTAATTAGTGGATGATGGAAACGGAGCGGGAAAATGAGAGAGGCCATATAAGAGCAAGATAGAGTATGAAGAGGAAGAAGAAAAAAACAGCTTGAGTAGATGAACCGCGGAGATTCCTATGTTGATGTTTGATTAGCAGGATCAATGCATACAACGGTTGTCAGTATGGTCAGTAGGAATATTTACCCATGATACTCCAGCCGTCATGTGGTGTTCAGTCATGCTCTGCCATGAAGGAGATTTTCCACACAAGGTTGATGAAAGACTCAGGGTTTTGAAACATGCAGTTGCTTAAAATTATGCAAATTAGCAACTGCCATGCAACCGTATATTTTGCGCCCTTCAAACAGCAAACAACACTATTGGGATGCGATGGAGGGTATTCAGTTCGAGATCTATTACTGAGGTGGAGCTAAGCCAGAGAACAAAACGTATTACCGGCAGCAAACTAAGTGAGCTGAAGTCTTCTTACATTGAAAACTAGAAAAAGCAACCAGAGAGAGCCAACCCCCCCCCCCCCACCCCCCATTGTAGCAAAGGTTTAGTAAAAATTCCTAAAATTTCCACATAAATATCAGAGTATTTGCCAGCCTCTAAATCTACCAGCAACTCCAACAAACTCTCTGAGTATCTCTCAAATACCAGCTCATCTCCTGAGCCTTCCACTTCAGTGTCTCTGTTCAGCCCAATGAGCCTCCAGCTCGTTCCCGAAAGGGACATCAAAGGATCATGGACCAAAAGCATCAAAAATGGATACAGTTTAAAGAGAGCTATTCTTCCGTAGCCTGCTAACAGACAGACAAACAGATATGGGTGAAAAATAACCAAATGAAAGGTAAATCTTTAGAACCTTTAATCATATTTTAAATAACCAAAACCTACCTTTGGTTAACATTTGAATGCAATTCCGTTGTTTTTCTGTGATCTCGCTCACAAACAAGCAGACAGAAAAACGCGAAAGTGAAAACTTACCCTCCTTGGCGGAGGTAATAATATCAAGTACTTTCAATTCACCCGGCTGATGGAATGAAATGATTACAACTACAGCCTAATAAATCCAGCTTCATGTAGTCCAACCTTGAAGTATCTTCTATCCCCCGCCTTGAAATTACACAGGAGAGACTATTTGGTATTGGTGGGATGAACAAAGAGAGAAGGAGGTCTGGATTCAGTACCTGGACGGGATGTGGATATGAGTTGTGGCTTAGAAGGCTTGACATCCATCATGCGTCTCACGATGGATGTCATTTATAGCTTGGTGGTTCCCACACACTCAGGGACACTCAATCATGACACACCAGGACATTTTTACTTCAGGACATTCATAATAATATTTTCTCTCTTCTTAGTACCGCGAGCCCCTCCTAGCAGACTTCCTGAAAGGCTCGTCAAAATCTAGCCGCGTGGAATATTAATTAGTAGGGCATGTGTAAATATGTCCAGTGATAAATGATGGTTCACAACTGTATTTTAGAACTGTGGACATGGTCTGTTGTAATAGTAGGTCTACTCTGTCGTCCCCGACAGGAAGGTCATATCTCTGAGAAATCACCGATCCCCTGCGTTGTACAGGCAACCAGAAATAGGAAATATATAAAAGATTTTTTTCTCAAAATCAATCCAGTTCTTCCTCACAGTAAGGCCTCTGTGGGTATGACATTTGAAGAAAATCCTTGAAACAGTTTTTAATAGCAGGAAGGATCTGCGATGGCGGCGAGGATTCCATCATCATCACTCCTCATCTTCGCTTGTTGAAGATATTAAGGAAGAGGAGATCTTTACAAAAAAACAATGTTTTTCGAACATAACTTCTTTACTGTTGGGTCCAGATATGGTGCATATGAATCGAACCGAGAAATCCATCTTGTCTATATTGTACTTTACTCTAGTAGTTCATAGTTTACTCACTAGGGGGCGCTTTTCTATTTTTCTTTTTTTTTTTTTATTATTAAAAAAAGGAAAAATTTAACATTTAATTTGAGGAGTTCAATCAGGGGGATAGTTTGTCAGATGCCGGGGATTGGGGACTCTTCGGTTATATACCCTTGTTGTTGGGGACGACAGCTTCAGCCTAGTTTCTTGAACGATATTAATAACTTTAGAATAACGATAACGACCTTTGCAGTAATACTTAATACTTAAGGACATCTTAACATATATTATATTTTAACACCTACAGTTGCCTTAAACTCAATGTAGTGAACTACCAGCACATCAGATTATCAGTAAGGAAATAAAGTCTGACGCTTTAGTTAATGCCGATTTCCCATATCAACATCTCGGCAGTCTGCTTTGTTACAGTTTAAACAAAAGTCACAAATGTTCATACACTCGTGAAATAAAAGCGCCGTGTCAGCTGGCTTCTCATCAAGGGTGAGTAAGATCTGCAGAGTAACACTGCTGTTCAAATAGATGTAGAGTAGAATAGAGTTTTCCTGGGTTAGCACTTTCTCTCTCTTTCTCATCTGTCTTCCTGTCTCACTCTGTCGTTATGTTTGTTTGTCTCTCCTCCCTTGAATTCTGTTTCAGCTCCAAACCCGTTCTCCCAATATCATTGATATGGGTTTTTTTCTTCCTCAGCCTGCCTTCCTCTCTTTCTCTCAGGCATGCTGCCTCCCCTCGAGCCAGTATCTGTCAATCAAAAAGCTGCCACTGTTAAACACCGCCAACAACAACAGGCTTAACCTCGGGTTTTTCTTCTCTCTGAAGAGACGGATGCAGAAGGAGCTTGTTTGCTATGCAGCCTGCTTTTTAACAGCTCCTCTAAAGCTGATGTGTCCGTTTTCGAAAGCAGGCACAAGGTGACAATGGATCGATTTCTACAACCTAAATGGACTGTACTCATATAGAACACGTTAGTGTTCACACGTTCACATAACAGTCATACAGCCATGACGGAGGCTGCCATGCAAGGCACCACCTTCCTCTACAGGAGCGGTAAGACTTAACAACTAACACCATAATTCGTGAATTGTTTAGTCCAATGGAACGGCCATGGGGAGCAACTTTGGATCCGGTATCTTGCTCAAGAACACTTTGACATGTAGACCGGAGAGGCCGGTGCGCAAACCAAAAACCATCAGATGGGTGGATGACCGCCCTACCAACTGAGCCACCGTCGCCCCTACAGGTGAAGATTGCTATGTGCTAAACAATCTGGGTGACGTTCACAAATTATAGTGTTTTTTATATATATTACACCATTTCACAACTAAACTTTGTTTTTGACTCATCACACAATCCTAAGTGGGCTTTTTTCTTTGTTTCAGCGTTCATTTGATTTGTCCCAATTGACATTGTAACCCTTAAAGGGAAAGGCTTTTTAGGTACTCTCCCTATGGGTTCAGGTTGGCTCCTTTGCCTCATAGACCTGTGAGAGCTATAGTGGTTGGGCTCAGGCCCGATCGGTTCTCAGGATCCAGACCAGACAAAAACTCGGTCACATGGCCCGATCAGCAATAATCGTACTGTTGCAAGGTTTTCAGATGTTTCAGAAATTTTGGTCAGCGGACTCAAGCCTTAGTTGAGGCAGGGTCTCGATTAGATCGGCTGAGGTCAGCGCCAACTTTTCTCACTCCGCCCGTGAGAAGTGGTTCCGGACGGTCTGAGCTGCCATGGCAAAACAACGGATTGTGTGGATAGCAAAATAATAAGAAGTCATAATGTAGAAAATGAAGTTTGTGGCTGGTAACAACGAAAACGATCACAACTGTCAGAGCGGCACTAGCTATCACGTTAACACACGATACAATCAAACTTTACTTAAGTCTAAAACTCTCTGCCATACTGTCCACTACGAGTCCAGATACGCCGGGGCCTCTTTTTATTTGAAGAGATTTCAGGATATATGATAAATGGTAAAGAAAAATCAAGACAGCTCGTTTCTGTATTTGTACGCATATTGCTGGAAAACAAACTTTTTTCTGCCCCAGGGCTTTCAAAGAAAACTATATTGACAATTGTGAGTAGGGCAACGGGTTGCAGGAGCTGGTCAGGTCATACAGTGTAAGCCCAGCTTTACTAACCTCTGTTGGAGGCAGATTGTCAATGCCTCATGTGCCACGAGGGGCAAAGAGGACTAACCAGCTGTGAAGGAACAGAAACATTAATTTCTGTACTGAATGAGAATATAAACATTTATTCCGTACATTTCTTCAATTTGCTGAAGTAACCTGCTATAACATTAAATTGAGAAATCTGCCTTCTTCTCTGACTTACGCAACCCAGAGAAAGTCTTAAATTTACAACTTCAGTGTGAACATAAAGCTACGATGGCAATGTTTCTGCAGGAGAAAACACAAATTCAACTGAAATTGAAATTGGGTTTTAACCTTAGAATCAAGTTTTGCCTTTCCTACAAAGCTCAAAGGCTTTTACGTCTTTGCTGGATGCTGATGTCTTATATACCAATATTTACCATCACTGGTACGGGCTTTAGATCTCAAAGGCATTTTCCTGGTTAAAAAAAAAAGGTGAAATAAAAATAAAAGTTATTTAGCAAACTGCAACCCAGAGAGAAGAAAAGATAAGAGGAGTTACTTTGTGAAATGGATAAGAAAACAGTTTGTTTTTTCCCCCCTCTCCCACGGTGTTATTTCTTAGGGAGTAGAACGACAGTATATGTTGTTATATATGTGTGTGTGTGTGTGTGTGTGTGTGTTTGTGTGTGTGTTGGTGTGTGTGTGAGCGAGCGGCAGAGCGGCACACACTTAAAAGAGGGGAATTACAGGAAGGAATTGCCAGAAGAGGGGAGACGGATGATTTTCAAGGGCAGGTGTGCAGTAAGAGTTGTGATGGACACCTGCTGTAAGTGCGTTACATGCTTGTGTGTGTGTGGGTGTGTGTGTGTGTTTATATGAGTGTGTATGTGAGTCAATCTCTCCTGTTGGCAGAACCAGCACACAAGCTTTATGACCCTCCTCAGAGAGCTAGCCTCCTCCATCATCACCTCCCTCCAGCACAAACCTAAAGTGTGTACCTCATTTCAGCCTACCTTAGTGCTCGCCCTTAGTATGAAATAAATTTTCTCTCCTCTATCTAATCCCACATTTCATGTCTATAGGTACAATTTGAAAAAAAAAAATCAAGAGACACAATCCTCTTCATGATGCTCCTGCTGTGGTATTCATCCAAACCCTTCCTAAAGAGTGTTTCAGAATCCAGGACAAATCAAAAACATGCAAGTTATTTTATGTGAAAGCAGCACGGCTTATTTCTGACCCGAAGAAAAAAAAGCAGAAAAGACAACAGTCGGGTCTCGCTGTGAGATTTCTGTGTGCTTCATTTAACCAGAAAATGGAATTAAGATACGCTGGGTTTTTGGGTTCGGGGTGAGTTGTTGCCTCGAGCAAAGGAGTTTAAGTTTCTTGGTGTCTTTGTCTTGGGTGATGGGAACAAAGACCATGAGATAAACAAAAAGTAGTTCGGTGCTGCATCAGCGAGAGCGTAGTCGTGAGGCAAAGCTCTCAAAAGCTCTCAAGCTCTCTGAACAATAAACTGGACTGGACCCACAACTCAACGGCACTCTTTAAAAGGGGTCAGAGCCGACTGTATCTGCTGAGGAGACTGAGGTCTTTTGGAGTGCAGGGGGCGCTCCTGAAGACCTTCTATGACTCTGCGGTGGTGTCGGCCATCTTTTATGGAGTGGTCTGCTGGGGCAGCAGCATCTCGGCTGCTGACAGGAGGAACTGGACAAACTTATCAGGATGGCCAGTTCGGTACTGGGATGTCCTCTGGACTCGGTGCAGGAGGTGGGAGACCGGAGAATGATGGCCAAGCTGTCATCTCTCCGGGACAACGTCTCCCACCCCATGCAGGAAACCATCTCTGCACTGGACAGCTCCTTCAGCCCAAGTTTGTGAAGGAGCGATATTGCCGATCTTTCCTTCCTGCAGCAGTCGGACTATTTAACCAGCACTGCTAGTAACACACACACACACACACACACACACACACACACACACACACACACACACACACGCACACACACACACGCCTCACTTGCACTTTGCACTATGGGACAATACACTACTCAACATGTCCACAACTGAACATTTAATTTAATTTAATGTAATTGTAAATAATATTATTCTGTAACATGCTCTTTGCTGCTGTAACACTGCAATTTCCTTGTTGTGGGACTAATAAAGGCTTATCTTATCTTATCTTAATTTACCGGTCCATCTATATTCAAGCCCTCAGATCTGGTCATAGAGTAGAAACCGAAAGAATGAGGTCCAGGATACAAGCAGCTGTAATAAGGTTCCTTTGAAGGGGGTGAAGGTTTATCCTAGAGATAAGCTCAGACATACATAGGGAACTCGCAGTAGAGCCGCCGCTCTTTCGCGTCGAAAGGAGGCAGCTCAGGTGGTAAAACATCTGATTAGGATCCTGCAGGACGCCGACCTGTGGAGGTTTTTCAGGCATGTCCAACTGCGAGGAGAATCTTTGGAAGATCCAGAACTTTCTGGAGAAGAGATTATATCTCGCCTGACCTGAGAACGCCTCAGGATTCCCCAGGATGAGGGATTAGGGATGTCTGGAAATACCTTCTGAGCCAGCTGCCTCCACGACCCCACCCAGGATAAGCAGGAGAAAGAGGATGGAAGGATTTTTGGTCTGTAAATATTTCAGCGCATAGTTAACAGAAAGCAGCTTAGCTAACGGCTTTTTCTTATGGGTAGGGCTAAAATATAGCTTTTGTGTATTTGCACAAATTATTCTAAATGTTTTTCTATCTTTCCTGAGAAACGAGAAGCTCAACCTCTCTTTTAAACACTAGACCCTTTTCCTCTCGCTCTATTTACGATAAAGGGTTAACATGCTCCTATCGGTCCAAAAGGGGGGGTTTCATAAATAAATGTAGTATATGTAACTAGCTAACCACAGCAAATCTCGGATACCAAACTGTACAGAGAGCATCATCAATCCTATCCTTTAGTTCGATTTTAATCTTTAACGGTAATTAATGGGTAGCCCCCTGAGATCTCTTTTTCGAGGGGTTCCAGTATTATTATTCCAGTAATATTCTGAGTTAACTACATAAATCACCTGCTCTCACCCACTCCCCTCTGGCCCCATCTCTCTTACCATCAATCACTCTACTTACAGTTCTGACGTCTATCCTAATTGAGTTGTGTGTTTTAAGCCCATCTGCCCTTTTCAGAGCTACCTGTCATGGCTACGACCAAAAAGTCTATGTATGAGTGATATATTTCCAGCGGTCGCTTATGATCAAATCCCCCTATGGAGCACTCGTATATCAACCCCCGAGCCCTGCACAACATTATTGAATAAGTGGAGAGGCTGGCTGACAAAGAGGAGAATGAGGAAAGACAGAAATATGGGAGATACTGAAATTAGTAAAGATGAAATTGAATTGAGATTAACGTAGCAACGCCTTCGTCTCTTTACTTTCTTTTTCTTTCTATGTGTTATTGTAAACAACTTCACCAGATAGAAAGTAAAGCTACCGTTCTCTCACATGTTTTTGCTGCAAGCACCTCTGATGTAGCAGCTGATAAACTCCGTAACTGGACTCCGGCACTACCTGACGACAGAACATCAGGCATCATCAAGGTGTCCCTCAGGGAAGTTAGCTCAGTCCAACGTTTCTCACGCTGCTCCCCCAACACTAGCCCCGAGTCAAAAACCCAACCTCATCATCAAGTTCTCTGATGACACAACAATGTTGGGCCTCATAAGCAGCAAAGAGGAAACAGGCTACAGAACAGAAGCGGAACAATTGGTTCGATGGCGCAGCGACAACAACCTGACTCCGAATGTGGACAAAACCAAAGAGCTGGTAGTTGACGTCAGGAGGTAAATGGCGGATGTCAGCTGGGATAGGCTCCAGCCCTGGAGACCCTGAGCAGGCTAAGTGGTTTTGGATATGCATGATTACCATGACCTGAATGATTGAGAATCTACACAACAGTGCGGACATTTTCTTTGTTAGACATTATTTCATTTTGATACTAATAATTTATTTTTTTTCGCTCCTGGGTAATCATGCAAAACTAAATTGAATATGCATTTGAAAAAGGTTAAAAAAAACCCAAAACGGTTCAACAGTACTCAATATATGAAGTTGTTTTCAGGAAAAGAAATTACAAAAAAACAGCTTCCATTGAGCCCAATTATTTAAAATATCGTGTCTTCCTTATATAACCTTGTGAAGGATGTTGCCGATTTAAGGCTTCAAATGTGCAGCTTTGTTGAGCCATTACGATTTCATTTTTTGTTTGAAGTGCAGTTTATCGTTACAATTCAACTTTAATATGCTTTTGAAAAGGGGCGGCCCCCACCTCCCCTGCTATCTCAGAATCCGACATATTTTTTTTATTTTTATTTTAAGGCTTTTCATCATATTTTTATGCATTTTCAAATAAAACTTAACGACCTGTTCACATTGAAATTTAGTATGAAACAAACAGTCTAGTAATATTTGCTTTGCATATAGAAATATTTCCCTCCGGCAGAGTGATGACCCAACCCAAATCAAAACACTTTGTACTAAAATGCAGCATTTAACGCCACATAAAATGACAATGTTAATCTGCAGCACAGCCTGTCCATGAAATATCGATGAAATGGTACATTTACTCTTTGAAACACAATGATAGAATCAATATTAAAATATGAAAATAAATAACATACATAAATACCTGCAATTAAAACCAAGGACTGTCTTATACTGACTCTTTCTTCTTATCATTTAGTTCGGTTAAATCAGTTTACTGCCAAGTTGTTGAAATACTTGTCTTCTCTTACTTCCTTTGTTGGTCCCATTTTGTTCATTTTTTTTGTTTATTCAATCAAAGGGGCGATTGTAACTCAGTGGGTAGAGAGGCTGTTTCCCAATTGGAAAATCGGAAGGTAGCCGCTTCGAGTCCCACCAGGGTCTACTTGTCATGGGGTCCTTGAGCGAGAAGTACAGGCTGATAAAAAGCTTTTAGCGTGTGACTCATCGTATATATATATATATATATATATATATATATATCATCCAGTATCCTATATATATATAGGATACTGGATGAAGTCACTCTGTGGGAATGTATCAGATTATTATATCAGGAAATTGATATCACCCACATATACACACACTATGACACACACACACACACAGATACAGTATAATGATAAATGGTACTTCTGGAAAGTCAATGGCTGCATGCACTTATTACGTGGGTTTCATGTCAGCAAAACAGTCAGAGCTGAGTTGCTAGTTTAAAAGCTGACGTGTCGCTATGGCCAGATGGATGGAAATTAATTAGCTAAAGCAGAAGCTAGGGGAAACAAAAGTGGATAGAGGATTGTTCACTGTGCCATCACCTTCAAGTATAATGACTTCAGAGACAGACCAAATACAAATTGGATTGAAAAAAAAAAAATGATGAAAAATCATCTACAATGTAAGGATGGTATGAAAAACTTACGTCTATTTTATCTCTGGAGAGGCTTTCACATGTGTTGAGAGGTCCTATAGTGGAATTTGTACGGGTCTGATCCCCGGTGGAAACATTATTTTAAATATATTTTTTATGTTAAGAAATATATTTCTAAAAATCAGTTGTATACATTTCAAAATTTAAAATAAAGGTAAGATAAAAAAATCTAAAATTAGAAATGAAAACAACCGATATCCATTCAGGACAATATATACATGTAAATTTTAAATGTTGAGAACAGATAAAATGGTGAAGTTATAGAACATTAACTTCTTTACCTATGTGTTGCTATTACTAAAAAAGAATGAAAAACTATATACACAATCAAGGGTTTATAACAATAAGTCACTTATATAGAATCAAGCACTCGTTAAAAAATAATTTCATTACAAATGGACGTAGATTCCCTCAAACCTTCTTCTGCTCATTAATTGAGTTGTCCCTATTAAGCAGAGGCTGTTATATGAGAAAATATTACAGTTAACTTCATTTGTTTAGCACTTTAACTAACTAATTTTCATATTCCATTAGTGTGACAAAAATTTATTCATCCAATCAAATATTACCGGTCTATTAAACAGCAGACAAACAACACTTAGCAGATTTTTTTAAAGGCCCAATTATCCTGACAACAAATGAAACATATTTATGGTAACGAACAATATTGATAAGAAGAAAAAAGTCAGGAAACTGATTGTTTCAAAATTACTCAGCAAAGTTGATTCTTCAATTTAAGTTGTTGAAACTGAAGAATCTGCATTTAGTTTTAAGAACTTTCATTTAATAATATACTTTACTTCTCAATTTTGATGTAATTGGTTTCCTGACTCTTTTTCCAGTAAAGCCAACATATTACATTTTAGAGTGTATTTCACTTTTGCCAATTATATACCAGGGACACAATGATCAATTGTGTTGAGGTAATTGTAAATATATGTCTCTATTGTTGAAATTAGGATACTAATGAATCTAAACCTTCAACAAAGCTTAAAGAGATGTGCACAAACACACACACACACACACACACATTCTTGTTAATATGCTTGGTGAGTACCGGATAAAAATACCCACATTGTGGGGACATGGTCACGCGCACTCACACACACAAACATATGCACCTGTTTCTAAAAGCAACTAACACATGCTTGTTTCTCAGAATGCAGCATTGACCTCTACCAGCTGTCAACATGGTGATATGTTTTATTAATTAGTCAACTCTTTGATTGGCTTGTTAAAGGACAAATTTACTAATTTACGGACACCAATCAACCCGCTCACATATATAAAGTTGCTGACAAATGCCTGCAGACATGAATGTCACACAGCAGTGATTCAACATTCCGGTGTTGACCCAGAACTTAGGTAAAGTGTTTGTCTTTCTTCTGTGTAGGTGGCAACATGGGCCCCAGGTGTGTGGAAATACAATCTGGCCCAGCCAAGCCAATAAGTGGGAAATAATTAAACAACAAAGCCTGTTGGCAGTGAAAAACAATACTGATTGTTTCAGTTGCAGTTAATAGAACAGAACACAAAAAATGAATGCTCAGCCACGTATGAAGATGGGCAGTTGTATTAAAATGTAAGAAATTTCATCACAAACAAAGGAGTTAAGAGTAAACCAACCCTCGTGAATCCCCAAATTATTTGAAAATACATTATTTACTCCTATGTTTAAGATGAAATCTACATTTCAGTGCTGCCGGACAAGACAAGTACAGCTTTGAATTTCAACATACTTCAATTTTTTCCTGCTGCTGGGAAGTTGTGTGAAACACCACCGCTTTGATGAAGATGCAGTAATAGCTGCCAAAGTAGTGACTCATCATATCCCCCTACATTCAGGATAATTATGGAATTCCGCCGCAGAGCCTTCATGTTAACGCTTTAACTCAAAAACTATTTCATAGATAATTTTCAATTAAATACTCATGTTCATATATATTCAATTCATAAAAATAATTTGACACACATTTACCCATTAGTATGAGGAAGAACTGGTGTGATTTTGGGAAAGATCGGATGTAAATTTCTGACACTGGATCATAAATTTGCAAGTACCATTCTGATTATATCCAAATTGGGTGTATATGAATCGACTCCAGAAGATCTATCTTGTAAATATTATATTTTATTCCATAAGTTCCCATTTTACTCACTAGAGGGAGAATTTTTATGAAAAACACTGTTTTCCATACATACTTCATCTGTTTCATTGAACATGAAACATGAACATTTCATAATCCCAATGACATTAGGATGGGGAAGAACTGGATTGATTTTGGGAAAGGTCGGTTGAATATTTTTGAAACAGTGAGTGAAAAATTTCATATTTTACTCACTTTGGGGGCCGTTTTTTTTTTTTTACCAGAAATACTGTGGAAATAACTTCACATTTAATTTAAGGGGGGATTGCTTGTACAACGTAAGGGATTGGGGACTTTTCAGGGATATACCCTTGCTGTTGAACACGGTAGCATAAGGCTTGTTTCACACTGTGAAACCCAGTGATGTCACTTGAAAAAGAAAAAGAAATATAAATATAATATATTTTCTTTTTTAAATTATCGCAATAAATTATATTATATTTTGTTATCTCTTTTTTTTGTTTCAACCTCCTCTCCCTCTCTCTATCTCTCTCTCTCTCTCTCTCTGGTTAGACATGTTGGTTTTTGTTGAAATTGAAAAAAAAAAATAGATCCACAAATTGATTTAAAACGCTGAACCCAATAGGTGGTACAACCTTTCAAAACCAACACGACTGACTAACATCCTGCATACAACCAAGATAGGCCAACATTGGTTTTCTTGTTCTGTTCTGTAACCGGTTCCCAAGGTTACGGGGGCATTTTCGAAAGATTCCACTCCAGAATCTTTTAAAGGCAAAATTTCTTGGCCTAAGAAATATCACTGCTGTGTGAACAAAAGGCAAAGCTTCAACAAAATTTTACCGTTTCATGCAGAAACTATTGTTGTGTAAATGGTCCCTCAGTGTCCCACTGTGAGAATTTGTGGTTTGTGTGTATCTCAGTTTGTGATTGTGCCAGCCACTGACTGGATACACAGACTGTGGACATCAGAGATTGAATTTCTGAGAGATTTTATTTGTCTATGTTTGTAGATGTGTTTATCTCTGTACACTGTGGACAACTGTGTGCCTATGCACGAGCTTCATATGTGGCAGGGTTTTATTGTTTGTTCATCCAATTGCAGCGAGTCTCAGCTGAGAGGAGAAACAGAGACGGGATGAGTAGGGAGAAAACAAAGGGAGGAAGAGAGGGAAGAGGACAATGGGAAACTGTAACATACCAGGAGGTGAAACAGAAGAATGATCAAGAATGGGACCGACGATAAATAGGAGATGGAGATAGGAGATAGGAGATGAACTTAAGGTGAAGGAGGAGAGGAGTGGAAAGGAGAGGAGAGGAAAAGATAGAAGAGAAAACAAAATTATCAAATAAGTAATGAATAAAGATGAATACTAACTTCAGCTCTGCTCCAGGACTGTCCTGTGTATATATGTATGTATGTATGTATGTATGTATGTATGTATGTATGTATGTATGTATGTATGTATGTATGTGTGTATGTATGTATGTGTGTGTGTCTGTGTGTCAGTGTGTCAGTGTGTGTGACTGTGTGTGTGTTAGCAACTGCCATTGTGATCTAAGGTCTTCAGTGTCACTACACTCTCTGTGTTGTGACAGAATCCCATTCATCATCTTAGCATCTGGTGCCCTTGCAACAATACACATGCACACACACATGCACACACACATACACACAAATTCATAATCACTTGTGTCCACACACAGACTCACGCATGCATAAACGACAATCTGAATTTGTTCCCTTAGTGCAGTGGTGCCCAAAACCCTGCCAGCAGGTTCAATGTAGATTTTTCTTGTTGTACATTTTTCTCCTTCTGCCATTTTGATGCACATCAGTTCGGTCCAAACCAACAAGCTCAAAGGCTTTAGCTCAATGCTAAAAGTCTCTTTTAAGCATCCTTCATGCTTTCTCTCATCATCACACCCTCAGGCCCTTTTGCTTGAAATAGTTTGCATGCATTTAAACGGTATCTCCTTAACCACCTTCAAGGTATTTTGAAGTTAAGTGGCATGCAAGAGGTGGAACAGTCTTTTTTGTTTTTGCTTTTAATGTTTTTGTTTTTTTTAATGCCTGGATGCACTTAAGGTAAAATCTAATAAGAGTAAAGACGATGTATCAGCAGATTTTTCCTGCATAAGTGGTCGCAGTTTGATACCTGATGTTATAGTTTAAGCTTTAGTGCAAAATCTATCATATAGTAAAACTCCATGTGAATAAATGTTGTTGACTCTTATTCACGACTTTTGTTACAAATAATGCAATTATTCGTAATGCCACCTGTAACTGTCACATTCCTGTAGAATTCCTATATGATCGTATAGAATTTGAATTCTATAGGAAAATACACTGCTGAAGACCCAGGCACACCGATGTTGCTCTCAAATAAATTGCACTAAAAGGAAAAGCTTGTTTAATCTATCCTCACTGAACAGTTGTGTGACAAGCAGAGTTGAGTGAACAGGTGGTCTTTTTCACTGCTGCACTAAATAAAAAATAGAATCTGCACTCTGAAAATGAATAATGAAGAGGAGTCAAATGATCAGCACCATGGACAGCTCCTCCAATCATGGCAGGATGTGCACCTTGTATATGTTGTGTTAGTTTGCGAGAAAAAGGCCCATCCAAGGTTAAGTTTGTGCGTCGCTGCCGGCTGAAGCAAGGTCAATAAATGGACTTTACTGAAAGAGAAACTGAGCCAACCCGGTAAAATTAGGATCCAACTGGTTTGCTTCAACTGAAAAAAACATTTATATATATATATTCAATGTAATATGCAGATATTTTAGTTTCAGCCTTCAGGTGACCTGATGAATCACAGGAGGGCATAAATGCATTAATAATAATTATTAATAATAATAGCCTTATTTATAGAGCACCTTTTTTAAAACACTTACAAATATGCGATAAATACAGAAAATAAAAACATGGAATTCAGAAATTTAAAACATGAAACAAAAGAGTGGGGATAAGATAAAATGCTTGAATTTTAAAAGTATTATTTTTTGTTTTGTTTATTTATGGCTGTTAGGAAGAATTGAATGTTCATTTCTACATTTCTATTCTTTTTGTATTTATTATCCTGGGATGAGCTGGAGACTGTTGCTGGGGACGCGAACGTTTTTGGGGCGTTCTTCGTATCCTGCTGCTGCTGCTGCGTGCCGACCCTCGGGAGACGAAAGAAAGTGGATGGATGGGTACCCTCCGTTACTATAGCTTGTGTCCCTTACCCTTCATTGAGTTGTACACATAATTCTGTATTTATGGAGGTTTTCGTTCATGGTTAGCTTAGATCAAACGCTACAACTTTTACCACCAATGAAAAATCCAGCTGGTGCAGAAACTGTTGGACAATCCCGTTTTTCAAAAGTTGAGACGAGAAACGTTACACAAATGTTCTTTGATGACTTCTATTTTCTTTTTTTTTAATAATTTGAGCTTTTCTCCATCAGTCATGACCTTTAGCAGCTGAATTGAAATAACACCACATACAGAAAATAATAAGAACTGAATGGTGAAACGTTCCAGTTCAAAAGAGAGCAAATTCACTGACTTCTTCCATTATGTAGAAAGTTACAAGGATATACTATCTTGATGGCTAGGTTGATTGTTTGTCACAGCCTTAAGGTCACTGAAGAGTTCTGCAAAATGTTATTAATAGCTAGAGAAAGGTGATTTGAAAGAAAATAATTGCTTAAAAATTGCAAGAAATCTCCAAGGTTCCTTCCTTTAAATCAATCGGAAAAGCCCCGTACACCTGCAAAACACAAACGGCAATAGCATTCACCATCAAGCCTTCATCAGGGCGGGTTGTCTTGCCTCTGTTGGAATCTGAGGGGGGGGGGGCCCTTTGAACCATTGGGGGTTTTTCTGCACGATCCTGGGCCAACACATCAACAACCAATACAATACACTATTTAATGTAAATTGGGCCCGCCAGTGGGTGCTGAGCCAGTGTTTGTGGCCAACATCAACACTGTTTGGTTCATGGGACTCTCTAGGTTCTTGGCCGGTGATGGGAGCACAGTCAGTTGTGCATGTCTTTTTATTACTGTCTGTCCTCTCGTCCCTGTTTGTCTTGTTTTGTCTTTGTGATTCACGTACGGTGTATCATAAAATAAATAAAAAACATAATAGGCTGGTCTTTCAAAGAGGGTTGTTGTGGGTCACATGATCAAACTCACACCCAGAGAAATGACACTGATCTGCTGCGATCAAAAAAAATTCAAGTAGCAAAAGAGATCTGATGAAAATAAAAAGTTTTTAAAGTAGAGGTAACTGATAGAAATGTTCAATCTGCATATCGGGGTGAACACACAAAATAAAACCTCCAGGAGACGCAAAAACACTCACAGGAAGTTCAATAAAAGAAGATAAAATAATATAAACATAAATCGTGTTAATGCAATAACTCAAAATACAAATTTTACATCCTAATAGACATTGGTGTGAGGAAGAACTGGAGATATTTTTGGAAAGGTTGTCTGTACATTTCCAACAATATAGGATGTTTCTCACTAGGCGGACCTTCCTGTATGAATTATACTATGTACATAAATTCACAATAAATTCAAGGAATTCAATCTGAGGGATTTCTTGCTCAACGCAGGGGATTGGGAACTTTTTGGGGATATACCCTTGCTCTGAGGGACAACAGTGTACGTAAAGTTTCTTATGGAAAGCTGAGGTGTGCTGTGGAGCTTTAGATTGTCATGCCCACGTATATCCCCATCCATAAAGCAGCTCTAATAAAAGAATATCAATATGAGTTCCTTGAATAAAAAGTAAAATATTTGTTTGATGTTTTACTCTGTTTGCTCTGATTTAGGTTGAGTATGAGGGCCTTTCATGTTCTTGTTATGTTAATGTGGACAAATGGGCTTCAATCAAAATGCATCATTGTTTCGGTACATTTTCCCTGTTGCTTGTTTTTGTGTGTCTGCATTTTAAAAGAGCAGAATAACAGAAAGAGCAAATAAGAGTTTGATTAAAAGAATGAAAAGCAGATAGAGCCAACGAAGACCAACAGAGCTTAAATGCATAAACACAAACGTAGAATTCATGACACAGCAACAAAACCATTTACAGGCATATATGGTGTTTATGTACGCTAGGGGTGTCGTGACTTATTGTTTTTGTAATTGACTGTAGTAATCTGATGTTTGTGAGGTGCGAGAAAATCTCTCTCCCGTCAAGATAGAGAGTGTTTGTGGGGGTCTGCGTGGTCAAACTGTGCGCAGCAGGTTAATGCCTGGAAATACAGAGAGAACTGAAACATCAGAGTTCTATCCACCGAAGAAAAACAAATCAAGTCGTCGGCATTTCACCCTTTTGGATATCTAGGATATGAAAGGATGAAACGTAAGGAAGATGTTTGGGTTTCAGGACACACACCTGCCAGCCATATTGTAATAACCACCGACAGCTGAAGTTATTCAGCAGCAGGTGAACATTTTGTCCTGAGGATGAGAAGTAAATCTCACTGGTTGAAAGATCTTAAATGGTTGAAACCCGATGAAGAAACCAAAGTTTGTTCATTTTGTGTTTTTACAACACGAGTCAGCATTCACCCATTCACACAAACATTCACACAGTGATGATAGAGGCTGCCATGTAAGCCACCACATGCTAATCAGGAGCAATAACCATTCACGCCATCATTCACACGTCAATGGAACAGCCATTGGGAGCAACTTAGCGTTCAGTATCTTGCTCAAGGACACTTTGTGTCTTTACATGTAGACTGCAGTGGCTGGGGTTTGATCCACTGACCTTCAGATAAGTGGGCAACCACTCTACCAACTGAGCCACCATCTCCACCAAGGCTAGCCCGTCTTGTGGGATCCAACAGAGGAGATTCAAGCACAAACTGCAGAAAAAGCTCATATCGGTCCTGATTGAAAGGTGTCAGAACACATAGTGACATCACGGTGATATTGTGAAGGCTGTTTTGGTGCCTTCACATAATCGGACCGACTGTATTATTATTTCAGATTGGTGTGGAAGTACTGAGCATAAGCCTGCCTACCTGAACACACCTCTGAACACACCCCTGACACCCGAGCATCAAAAAACAGACACAGCTTTGTCAACAGGGTGTTTCCTGCCATCGTGTTGTTAATCGTGAAAACTGTGAAACTGTCTGACAATAATCGCGATATGAAAATCGAATATCGTGACATCCCTAATGTACAAATAAACGGGAGTCAAAATCTAATAGGCAGACAAGAAGAGATGGAGAAGATTAAGGTGGATGGTTCTTAGACTAATAATAATAAAACCCTTAGCGCAGTCAAAAAAATATGGCATCATGAACAAAACAAAATCTTCGAAGGTGTTTTTAGAAATGTGTGTTAGCAGTCGAGCATGTTTATAAGGTTGAAGGCACTGTGTATGCTTGACAGCTGACTGACGCTCTGTTTACCTGCTACCTGGTCATGTGTCACACACAGCGGAGAGGCCTTTGTTGACGCTGCATTAACAAGAACCTCTGTCAGATCTGTGGTTCCAAGTACACAGGTTCACGTTTGTGGAGTTCAGGTGGGGTCTGTACTCACTAGACTTTTATCCGTTCCACTTTTCAATAAGACTCTCCTTAATATGGATTCATAAATGGATTTTAAGTAGTTTGGCTATATTATAAGCCATTTATGAATGTTAGCAAAATTACTCGACAAAGTGTTTTGAGGCTAGTTTATAGCCACATAATAAACCGTTATGATCTTTTATAAACGTAGGCTTGTTGTGAAACGGTACCCTTCTATCTAGGAGGCGAGGACATTCTTTTTTACCTACCTTCTTCAGTTGTCGGGCTGAAACATTGTTTTAGAAATAGTTTGCGAAAACCCAAAGATTTGGGTTGATTATGACTTAAAAAGATACTTTCTGGGTTATCTGCTCTTTTTGAGACGGTTTTATATATATGGCACAGCTCGGCAGTGTGGAGCCCCAAAGGGCCGTAATCATTCAAGTTATCGGCCCAATTAAAATGAATGAGATTGCTGTAATGAAAAAGATTTTCTCTGCAGGTCCTCCGGGTCACTGAAGGGCTCAAACTATTATCGAGATCGTCTTTGAACGAAAGGCATAACTAAACATTTTACCTTCATTGAAAGAATCTTTGAATATCAGTTTTCTGGTAACGGAGCATCTCCTTGTGGTGAAGCAAATCCTCAATTTGATTTTTTCGTGTTAGGACCCAGGATTTCATAATCCTTACTGTTAATAAGTGTAAGATGATAAGTTAGTATGTGCGAGAGAAAACTTTCACAAAGCAGCGCTTTGAAAATAAAGTTTGTCGGCAGAACATAGCAAATATAATATTCATCAGGTACCTAGCTCCATATTAGCATCGTTTGACTTTTGGCGTTTAAAATGATAATGAGTAATGTATTTTAAGTGCTCTTGTTTTGAAGGATTGCAGTGGCAGTGATGAGGCGGGTCGCCCTTGTTTGATGTGCATGAATGCTAACCTGTGGAAATGAATGTACCCACCATCCTCCCCGCCATGTGTTTCTTTAACCAATTGTATGACATTTCAAAGTTAAAATAAAACTTTGTACGCCTCATTTAGTCCATTATATGTTCTATGGTAGCTTTGTTCGTTGTGGCAGACTCTGAGCTCCCGCTAACTTTAGCCGCTCTGCTAACGCAAGCTTTTTTCACTTACTAAGTTCCTCGGGGTGATTAAATGACAAATTTATTTCACTTCAAGATTAAATTTGTTGTGCAGAATGTTTCCTCAACAGCTTATTTCGTCATTACTGTTTTTTTAAATTGCGAGCCTCGTGTTTTTTCTGGTTTACTCGTGAGATGTTTGGAGCCATGGTAGCTCATGCTCGGTGTGCGTGTACGGCGCAAGCGTGAAACCGGCCGCCAGTGTCAGGCCAATTGCCGATTTCATCAAAGTTGACATCCCAGAACCGATCGGTAGGTGAAGCCTAGTTTAAATGATTGTTAAAAACAACATCACCGTCCCAAACAAAAGTTTAAATCAGTGTGAGTCATTAGTGTGGGGGATTAAAGCTATTGGTTGAGAGAGTGACGCGCTGGAGGCCGTGTTAACTCGCCGCCCCCCTCCCTCTCATCAGACACAAATAAAGGCAAAGCGAGAGGTTGCAGCTTTGAAATATGCGAGAAAATGAAATTAAAGCATGCAGGCAAGGGGGAAGGGATGAACACAGGAATCATGACAGAGATGCAAAATAAACAGCACCCACACATCCCCCCCACACACAAACGCAGTATCCAGTGTTCCAGGTCATTTCAGCACAGCATCATCCGACACCAGAGAAGCCTCAGAAGTGTCTGCTGGCCTCACAGCCATGGGAAACAAAATCAAAGAGACAATTTTCTTGCAACTCTGGCCCAAAACATAAACTTTTGTATGTGTGTGTGTGTGTGTGTGTGTGTGTGTGTGTGTGTGTGTGTGAGGGAGGGAGGGAAAGAAAGATCCAGGCTGTAATCAAAGCAATGAACCCATACTGGGTCAGCAGAGACATGCATGCTCCATCAGCTTGAATGTGGTCAGAAAGGATTTTATTTTTTTATTTATTCTAAAAATATTCAATAAGTACCGATTTATATCCCCAAAAAGTCTTTTCCTTTTTTTTTTTTTTAAATGATCGCTGCCGCCACACTTCAGTCGTATTAATGCGATGTCTCCAAAACTATTTCACTGATCATTTTCCACTGTGCGAGGAAGAACTGGGGTGAATTTGACTTCAAAGGTTTCAAACTTTATGATAATTTCTCAACCATTTGGCCAATTACCCAACTTTCGGGAATTGCAATGAATTTTCGTTTTGCATTATATTGTGGTATTTTGTGGTGTATTGCGATACTTATTTCAATATATTGCGAAATTCTTATTTTGAAATAACATGCATAGAAAAGGAGGAAATTCATCATGTATTTACAATTCAGGATATCTTTCCTTTGATAATTGTTTTGATAATAACAACAATGTTCTTTTTTTTTGGCTTTAGTTTAACTAAAAATACCAAAAAAAACTGTTAAGAAATTATAGGGTGAGAACTTTTGAGGCGAAGGCGACCCCTAGTGTCAGAATTACAAAACCCACTTTTCCCAAATTCAATCCAGTTGTTCCTCGCACATAGGGGTTATTTGGTTATAAAATTGTAAATGGTCGATGACATAGTTCTGGAGTTATGTTTGGAAAACAGCGTTTGTCTTTAACATTGACGAGTTGAGTTTTGCTCAGTGTGATCTTTGATTTATTTGCTTCTATTCTCCTTTTTTTTCTTCTTCTCCAGCCGTCAGCCCCCTCTCTCTGCTTCCTTCCATCCTCTCATTAGAGAAAAGACCAAAAGCTTGGCAGCGAGAAGATGAGGTAGGGCTGCAGGGGGCACAGCTGGTACCCTGGACAAAGACGTGGCAAAAGACAAGAAAAAAAAAAAAGGGTAGAGAAAAGAGGAGATTGGGAAAGAACAGGAAAGAGGAGAGGGACGGATGAAGGGAAATGAAAAAAGAGGGCTGGAGCCAGGAAGAGAAAGGGATGATTATTAGTCTTCAGCTGGGCGGAATAGAGCTGTTGGCTGAATGCAAGTGAGACTGATTGGGCCGAGGGAGTTATGGAAGGTGAAAGAGGCAGAGAGAAAGAGAGATGATGGAGGGGAGAGAGTCAGCAGATGGGTTCATCCCCGCTGACCGTTCTTTTTTCATTAAAGGATCCACACACACAAAAGTGGACCAGACAGGCGCCTCTTCTTGCATCTACCTCTCTTTGTTGTTTCAATCTTTCATGCTGATTTGTTGCACCAGCCGTCCATCTTCACTCCGTTTGCTGGGATTCTGCTTTAGATCTTTGTGTCCGTCAAACAGTCATCAGTCACCCCCGAGGACTTTTCTCAGATTAGACCCTCAGCACAACTTCCCCACTGTCATCGTCATTATGGTGACTGTTTTAGCATTAACAAAAACAACGGTTCCCAATGTATTCATCCAGTCAGCTGGGATAGGCTCAACCGCCCACGACCTGTCCTGGGATAGGCGCACACCGGGCGACCTGTCCGGCTCCTGCAGGAGCTTTTGTTTGAAACAGCAACATGCTAACAACACAAAAATGAGCTGTCTTGATTCATTTTTGCCGAAACTTAAGAAGAGTTGCCGGCGAATCTTGACTCGTGGGTGTCTTGAACGCCGTGGACAGTATTGCTGGTCTGTTTGGGAGAGAGGATTGTGGGTAAGCGAGCTACGATTGACTTTATAGAGTGTTAGCTTAATAGCTAGCACTGCCACCATGGCAACTCAGACGCTACGCCACTTCTCACAGGCGTGTTGAGCAAAGAAGGCGCTGATGTTATCCGATCGAATCGAGACCCAGCCCACATTTCTGACAAGCCAGAAAACCTTCCGATTGTCCGATCGCTGTAGGGGGGCTGCTAATCGGCGGTTGTGACCCCCCGTACACTGAGCGACAAACGACAAAGGAGTGACACCCTCAGCAGATCTGTTAAGTCATATGACTTACAGCAACCCTGTCTCATCAAAAAGGTATTGATTCTCGTCGTGTGAAAAACAAAGACGAAACAAGACAACTGGGGGCGAGAGGACAGGCAGTAAGGAGTGTTTGTATTGCGATTTACTTTAATAGTTTATATTTAACTCACTAGGGAGACCGCCTTTTTTTTCTTTTTTTTTTACGAAAAAAAACGTTTCCTCAGTGTGAGGAAGAACTGGATTGATTTGGGAACGTTTAGATGCATATTTCCGACTCTAGGGGGAACTTTATCTCCAAACAAATGTAGTAAAAATTTGGTGCATATGAAGAGAGTCGAGGAGATCCATCTTGTGTAGTCTTCATCTTGTTTTACTCTACGAGTTCATATTTAACTCACTAGGGGGAGCTGTTTATGAAAAACTCTTGCTTGTTCAATGCAGAGGATGGGGAATCTTCGTGGATAGTTGATAACTAAAGTCATGTGCATGGAAATGTTAGTGGTCAGACACTCGGCGGGTAAAGAGGCAACAACCCTCCTCATTTCTACGGGACCTCATCGCTCCGTTATTTCATGCTGGGTTTGATCTGGAGTCTATCCGACATTCTTTAGCGGAGCGCCGATGAACGTCTGGTCAGACAGCATGTTTTAAATCATTTCATAATGTGGTGCGAACGCAACCTTAGAAGACCCCCGCTGAGGCAGGTGGTTAACGGGAGCCGTGGGTGTCATCAGTGCCTGCAAAACAGCTTTTGGTTTAGAATTTAAAATTCACCCACTAAAATCAATTTAAAACAGATGTTTTGTAACCGTTGAGGCCAGATTGTGCATCACGATCCCTGCAGTGAATTTTATCACATACTTTCATTAACTCCTCCAGTTGTCTGAATCAGAATCAGCTTCATTGTCGTTATATAACGTGTGGAAATATTACGTGTGGCTTTTCAACAAAATACAGACAACAATAGAGTATTTAGAATATTAATATAACAGAACATACAGAGAGCCAGAGCGAACAGAACCAGGATAGGCAGCGGCGTTATACAAAACAATACAAAGAATAAAAGTTCTTATTTAGAAAAAAACTTTACTAAATGAGCTAAAACTTTCATCAAATGTTTTCCAAAATGTTACTCAATGTGCAAAACTGCTACTTAATGTGCAAGAACATAATTAAATAGGCAAAAGTGTTACTCAAACACAAACCATTTTCCAAATGTGCAAACATTTGGTAAATGTGCATAAAATGTATTTGTACATAATAATTGTCCAAAACCACTACTAAATCTGCAAATATGTTACTAAATGTGTAAAATGTTACTAAATGTGTAAAAATGTTACATCATGCCAAAAAACGTTACTGAATGTGTAAAAACGATACTAAATGTGTAAAAACGTTGCTAAATGTGTAAAAACGTTACTAAATGTCTAAAAACGTTACAACATGTCTAAAAACGTTACTAAATGTGTAAAAACGATACAAAATGTGTAAAAACGTTACAACATGTCTAAAACGTTACTAAATGTGTAAAAACGATACAAAATGTGTAAAAACATTACTAAATGTGTAAAAATGTTACATCATGTCTAAAAACGTTACTAAATGTGTAAAAACGTTACATCATGTCAAAAAACGTTACTGAATGTGTAAAAACGATACTAAATGTGTAAAAACGTTGCTAAATGTGTAAAAACGTTACTAAATGTCTAAAAACGTTACAACATGTCTAAAAACGTTACTAAATGTGTAAAAACGATACAAAATGTGTAAAAACATTACTAAATGTGTAAAAACGTTACAACATGTCTAAAAACATTACTAAATGTGTGAAAACGTTAAAACATGTCTAAAAACGTTACTAAATGTGTAAAAACGTTACAAAATGTGTAAAAACATTGCTAAATGTGTAAAAACGTTACTAAATGTGTAAAAACGTTACAACATGTCTAAAAACGTTACTAAATGTGTAAAAACGATACTAAATGTGTAAAAACATTACTAAATGTGTAAAAATGTTACTAAATGTGTAAAAACGATACAAAATGTGTAAAAACATTATTAAATGTGTAAAAACGTTACAAAATGTGTAAAAACATTATTAAATGTGTAAAAACGTTACAAAATGTGTAAAAACGTTACTAAATGTGTAAAAACGATACAAAATGTGTAAAAACATTACTAAATATGAAAGTCTCAGTGCAGTATTAATTGCTGTGTCTACATTTATTCTTTTTTAGCAGTGGACTGAATGTTTGCGGTAAATTTGCTTTGTGAAATATTTGTTCCTGTATGATAATTACTTGAAAGTGAAAAATAGTTTCTTTGGCTGTGATCATGTTTTCTTCTTGGTTTCGAACAAACTCAAGAACAGGTTCCTGGACGTGTGGGGAGAGAGGACATGCAGTTGGTTTGTGTGACGGAGGAAGATGCAGAGGACGTGGTGAGTTGGTCCGAAGAAGACGGAGAACAAACTCAGCTGATAAGAGAAAACACAAACATCTCCCTCCCTCTCTCCTCAGACCAACACGGCCGGCTGTCATCTGGACATCTGTCTTCCTGTGGTCACAATCTGCCGGACCGGACCTGCTGAGCCTGTCCCAGGGTCAGAATCACACAATACATTCTGTCATCGCTCTTCCTCCGTCCGTCTTTCAGCCTCTTTGCCGACAAATGCAGCCCAGAACAGGGTCAGCCGTCTGCTCCTCATCGCAGCTCCTTCTTCCTCACTCACGTTTCCCACAAACCACCATTTCTGCTCGCCCTCTTCTCACTCCACTCTCTCTCTCTGTCTGACTCTCTCTCTCTCTCACTCTCTCTGTCTGACTCTCTCTCTCTCTCTCACTCTCTCCCTCTGTTCTGTCTACTCGCCAGTAGAGCCCCAGGGTTAAAACATGCTGGCATCCACTAGTCTAGTGTGTGTGTGTGTGTGTGTATGTGTGTGTTTACGTCTGTGTGTTTTTGTATGTGTGTATGTGTGTGTGTACGTATATGTCTGTGTGTGTGTGTGTGTGTATATGTACGTCTATGTGTGTGCGTGTGTGTATGTGTTTGTGGGTGTGTATGTGTGTGTATGTGTTTGTGGGTGTGTATGTGTGTGTATATGTGTGTGTGTAGTTCATGTTTTATTATCCTCAGAAAAAAAACCAGGAGAAAACTGTCTTCTCTTTTTGTTTTTTTACAAAAACGTACTGTGGACATAACTTAACATTTAATTGAAGGGAGTCGGGGGGCTGCTGTAGGATGTAGGATTAAGGATGTAGGATGTAGGATGTAGGATTAAGGATTAAGGATGTAGGATGTAGGATGTAGGATGCAGGGGATTGGTGACCCTCCGGGGAGACAAACGGACCTAGTTGTATCGTGTGTTATAAATGCGTCAGAATGCTTAAATCTATAAGATAATCTTTTGACCAGAAGAAGAAAAATGGAAGAATGTTTTCTTCTGCACCTCCACTGGCTGCTTGATTCTGTTTGGGTTCTGTAACCGGGTCATCACGTCCACGGAACACCAGGGACCGCTGCTGCCGTTACTTCTCATCTGTTCCCCGCCTCTTCACTTCTCCACCCTCATGTTTGATTCTCTTTTCAACAAAAAAAGTTATCGACTGACTGTCACTCCTCAAACCACTTTGGTCCACCGTCGTTATTGATTTGGATTTCACGGATAGAATTGGGATTTCTTGTTTCCGCCCCATGCGGGTTCTCCAGTCGTTAGTCGTTGCCTCGATCCGGTCCCTGACAGCTTGACCCTGTTCTGTGTGCGAGAACATTCAGCCCTGCTGATGTTTTGTCTTGATCAACAGTTGGAGGTGGTAACAAGGTAAATATTCATCAAAGAGGAAGTAGAAGATGTAAAAATCCAAAAATAGCTCTACATATATGTCGGGTTTAGGATAATCATTCCACTAGAGTTAGTAAATCTGCACTGATTGAAGTTTTCTCGGCCGATTAAAGTTGTTTTTCTTTAAAGTTTAAAAAAAATCAAACGAGTGATAGCTTTTAACTGCTCTTATTTTGAAGGATTGCAGTGGAAGTAAAAACGCTGGTTGGCCTTGTGGATGTATTCTGACCCGATGAAATGAATGTATGCTCCGTCCCTAAACCAACTGTACGACATTTCCAAGTGAAAATAAAACTTTGTACGCCTCGTTCAGTCCGTCATATGTTCTATGTTGGCTCTGATCGGGGACAGAGCTCGCGTTAGCCGCTCTAATAGCTTTAGCCACTCTGCTAACGCGAGCTTCTTAACATGGTATGTTCCTGGGGGTCGATTAAATGTGATTTGTGGGACTAAGTTTGTTGTGTTGAACGTTTTCGAGGTTGTTCCTCAACAGCCTATTTATTACATACTGGTGTTATAAATTGGGATCTTTGTGTTTTCCTGATTTACTTGAAAGATGTTTGGAACTATGTTATTTTATTCTTTTGTACGTGAACGGCGTATGCATGGAACCGGCCTCCGACGTCTCTGCTGGGCAGATTGCCTATTCAACCAAAGTTGGCCAACTAAGCACCTCTAATAGTTAGGGTTAAACCCCAAACCTACCAATAGTGCCTGAATCTTGCCCAATAACCGATTGCCTAAATGAGCCCATATGGACCCCGGGTCTGAATCCATCACCGCTGATGTCACGGTCTGTTGAGTCTAATGTGAGTCCAGGAGAACTGACGGTGTTCAGATTGTGCTGATCGCCTCGTAAAAGCACCCGTGGCCAGATGGCGGTACCGAATGACATACGTGAGCGAGCAGGTGCCGGCGCTCAGGAGGTACGGGAACAGAGGGCGGATGTCGGAGTTTTCTTGAGAAGCAAACATTATGAGCACAGCAGCGAAACTGAAGCCTGCAGCCATCGCAAAGAACGAAACGACTGCTCTCTGCACGGATTTTACACAATTTGGAAAGATCTGTTGAGGTTCTTAATATTTCAGTGTGTGTGTGTGTGTGTGTGTGTGTGTGTGTGTGTATGTGTGAGTGTGTGACACACACACATACATACACACACATTCTAAGATTCTTCCAGCAAATACTTGTCCAACTCAATCTCTCTCTTACACACACCTGCACACACAAACACCTGCACACACACACACACACACACATACACATACACACACAAACTCTCACACACCCTGATTATAGACGAAGACCACCTGCTGCAGGAGAGTGAGGGGGGGGGGGGGGGGGGGGGCGTGGACGCAGATGCATCCTTGTAAATTATATCTGCCTTTTCCTGCATATTCTTCCTCTTCATGTTTTCTTGCTGCCATCCTTTAATTTTCTGCTTCTCTCTCTCTCTCCCTCTCTCTCATTCCTCTCTCTCTCTCTCTCCCTTCTCCAGCACATCCTTTTCTTATTAAACGGCGAATTAAAAACAGATTATACACATTTTCTCCTGAGCTGTAATGGATTTGGGAAACGAGCTGTGTATCCAGCAGGTTCGTCGTTTCGTCTGCGGCGCTAAACAGATGTTCAGGGAGGTTCTGCTGGCGGTTGTCGGTCCTGCTGGCTGTTGTCGGTCCTGCTGGCGGTTGTCGGTCCTGCTGGCGGTTGTCGGTCCTGCTGGCGGTTGTCGGTCCTGCTGGCGGTTGTCGGTCCTGCTGTTGCTATGAGACCAACTGCACCTATGAGGGTATGTCCCTGAAAAGTTCCCAGTCTCCTGCGTTGCACAATCAATCCCTCCTTGATTGAAATACTCAAATTCAATTTGAAATGATAATAATAATCCTTTTCATATAAAAAGTTTCCCCCTAGTGAGTAAAGTTTGAACTACTAGAGTAAATCACACGGGATAAGACAGAACCCGTCAGGTCCATTCACATGCATCACCTTCTGACTTATCGGACAACCAGTCGAGTAATTATGTCCCAAAAACGTTTGTAAATAAATCTCCCCCCAGTGTCGGAAACATGCAACTGACCTTTCCCAAAATCACTCCAGTTCTTCCTCACACTAAGGTCTATGTGTGTCGAAACATTCCATTAGAATAATTTTTGAGTTGAGTGCTAATATACGATAATAATAATGGCGGTACACGGACCCGGCTGACCCGGACACAACGCCGTCGATGATGACGTCGTAATATCCCCGACTTTTCGGGGGCATAAATATTCCGTTGCAGTCAAGGCATCGGGAGATCGTCGGTTTCTTTTTGCCCCTCATGAATTCCCTTTATCTACGCAACATTTGGTATCTCCTATTAATCATGACTCTAAACTTGTTCCCCGTCCCCCTCAGACCCGGTTATCAGGCTAAAACAGTCGTACCTCAGGCCCGCAGGTGAAAACAGAACTACAGAATCAAACACTTATCTAGGCCACTCTGTTCTTCAGTACGTGCTGCGGCGTACGCTAATGAGCGGAACCGGGAGACTCAAGATCCACTCAGAGGCAAACATGGACCCCACCATCTGTCCCTGAGGTGAGAGGGGAGGAGCTAATTTACATGATTAATTACCTGTACCTAACAAGAAGCGGCGGTCTCAGGGTTGCTCGCATGGTGTGTGTGTGACTGTTTGTGTGTGTGTGAATGTGTGCTTATGTGAGTTTGTGTGACTGTATGTTTGTGTGTGTGTGTTTGCATAACTGTGGGTGTGTGACTGTGTTCTTATGTGTGTGTGTGTGACTGTTTGTGTGTGTGTGAATGTGTGCTTATGTGAGTTTGTGTGACTGTATGTTTGTGTGTTTGTTTGCATAACTGTGGGTGGGTGACTGTGTGTGTGTGGGACTGTGTGTGTGTGAATGTGTGAATGTGTGCCTATGTGAGTGTGTGTGACTGTATGTTTGTGTGTGTGTGTTTGCATAACTGTGGGTGTGTGACTGTGTTCTTATGTGTGTGTGTGTGACTATGTGTGTGACTGTGTGTGTGTGTGTTGGTCTGTCTGTGTGTGTGAGTGTGTGACTGTGTGAGTGTGTGTGTGACTGTGTGTGTGTCTGTGTGTGTGACTGTGTGTGTGAGTGTGTGTGAGTGTGTGTGTGACTGTGTCTGTGTGTCTGTCTGTGTGTGAGTGTGTGTGAGTGTGTGTGTGACTGTGTGTGTGTGACTGTGTGTGTGACTGTGTGTTTGTGACTGTGTGTGTGAGTGTGTGTGACTGTGTGTGTGTGACTGTGTGTGTGTGTGTGTGTTTTTTGACCGTGTGTGTGTGAATGTGTGTGTATGTGTGTGTGACTGTGTGTGAGTGTGTGTGACTGTGTGTGTGTGATGGTGTGTGTGTGACTGTGTGTGAGTGTGTGTGTGACGGTGTGTGTGTATGTCTGTGTGTGTGTGTGACTGTATGTGTGTGTGTGACTGTGTGTCTGTGTGTGTGTGTATATGTGACTCTGTGTGTGTTATGTGTGAGTGTGTGAGTGTGTGTGAGTGTGTGTGTGTGACTGTGTGAGTGTGTGTGTGACTGTGTGAGTGTGTGTGTGACTGTGTGAGTGTGTGTGTGACTGTGTGTGTGAGTGTGTGACTGTGTCTGTCTGTGTGTGAGTGTGTGTGACTGTGTGTGTGTGTGTGACTGTGTGTGTGTGACTGTGTGTGTGACTGTGTGTTTGTGACTGTGTGTGTGAGTGTGTGTGACTGTGTGTGTGTGACTGTGTGTGTGTGTGTGAGTGTGTATGTGACCTTGTGTGTGTGTGAATGTGTGTGTGTGTATGTGTGTGTGACTGTGTGTGACTGTGTGTGTGTGATGGTGTGTGTGTGACTGTGTGTGAGTGTGTGTGTGACGGTGTGTGTGTATGTCTGTGTGTGTGTGACTGTATATGTGTGTGTGTGACTGTGTGTGTGTGTATGTGTGACTCTGTGTGTGTTATGTGTGAGTGTGTGTGTGTGAGTGTGTGTGAGTGTGTGTCTGTGTGTGAGTGTGTGTATGTGTGTGTGACTGTGTGTGTGTGTGACTGTGTGTGTGTGTGACTGTGTTTTGTGTGTGTGTGTGTGTGTGTGACTCTGTGTGTGTTTTGTGTGTGAGTGTGTGTGTGTTTGTGTGTGTGTGTGTGAGTGTGTGTGTGTTTGTGTGTGTGTGTGTGAGTGTGTGTGTGTGTGAGTGTGTGTGTGTGTGTGTATGTGTGACTCTGTGTGTGACTGTGTGTGTGTGTGTGACTGTGTGTGTGTGTGTGACTGTGTGTGTGTGTGTCGAGGTTTGCAGCTTTGTCTCAGACTTTATAGTCTAGTCAGGTAATGTTCTATAATTAATGATTCAGTCTGTTTCTGCAGTCGTAACATTCAGTTAGTTATAAAAAATAAAACTCTTAAACTAAAACCTCCAACTCTAGAATCTTTATGGAGCTTTTTATGGATTTAAAATATCTCTTTTTTCCACTCTCACAACAAATAGTGTTCCTGTACATTACTTCTGTTTCAATTCTATTGTAAACTACAAACCATTGTATATAAATGTATCTATACCCATCGACCATAACATTATAACCACTGCTACATCGGACTTACATTGATAATCTGGTTACCGTGGTTACCAGTCAGTGGGTGGGATACATCAGGCAGCATGTGAATATTTTGACCTTGAGGGTGATGTGTTGGAAGCCGGAAAAATTGTCAAGTGTAAGAATATGAGCAAACTGCCAGAATGTGATGCATCAACAAGCTGCGGTCACTGAAAATCGTTGAAGAAGTTAGTGCTGGTTCTACTAGGGAGGGGTCAGAACACACAAAACAATAACACAAACTACATAAACATCATCAATTATACATACCTCATCTTTATGTTAAACCTCTATGTTACACATGCGCCGTATTCACGGCTTCATATTATTCCAGAATCCAATCCAAAGTCAATATGGAGACCAGACAGTAAAATCAAAGGGACCAGATCCACTTCCATCATTTTGAGATGTGAGAAATTAAATGTGAACCGCGGGCCGAAGAGAGGCTTTGATGACGACGGCCTTGAATGGATAAAGAGTCCATCTGAAAGCTCTGACTACAGCGTTCAGAGTTCATCCTTAAGAAGAGGCTCGGCGTACAGTGCCTCTATGAAACGGGTTGGAAGCATGCGGACGGGCTTATAACCGCCACGGCGCCATAATAGCAGCTTCTACATGAGGCGTTTGTGGGAAAGTGCGTCACTGGGCATTTGTGTCCGTGTTGAAGTGCATGCAGCTGTGCATGAATGTGAATATGCATGCATTCACAATGTGTGTGTGAGTGTGTGTGTGTGAGATAACAAGCTTTAGATGGCAGACATCACCACGCACCCCCTCGAGACCCCCGGTCACACATCCTCAATGGGATGGAATAACATAAACGTCGGAATAAATTCCAGCGTCCATAAAGTCATGAATATTCAGTAAAGATGTTTTAATATAAACACTCAGATGCAGAAGCAGACATGAACTTAATTAAAAATAGACTCTGTTGGAGACTCCAGCTCAAACCTTTCTTATTATTTTTTATGGCTTTTACACCAGGAATTACATAAAAAGACACACGATGTAACATTACTGCAGGAAGTGGATACTTGAGCGCCGCCTCCAAATACTTTAGAGGATGTGAGCATTCTGTTAATGAAGTGTCCACATGTGCCGTACGCTTGTGGTGTTGGATTCATTCTGGGGATGAGTCCTGAGCAAACAGGCTTCCATTAGACGCTAAGACGGAAGCTGGACAGAAACAAAAAGAAAAGACCAGATGCTGGAGGGTAAGTGGGGTCTGCTTCCCCAGTGAGATGGGGTCGACCGACCTTGGACCGGAACCCCCACGATTCTGGGCCTAGCTGGGTAAGGCTGAGGAAGGACGGCGCCGACTCCATATCTCATATGACCGTGCCACAGAGTCCCGGCAGCCTGCCTCAAGGGTCCAACTGAGACTCCGTTTAGTTTTAACTACGTTCTGGTTCCCAGTTGGTTGGACACATTCAGAGACGCATCATAGACACAGGTGTAAACGGCGATGTGTCTCTTCGTCGGCCCATGATCCGATCGCCCACAAAACACGTCCAAACTGGGCCTAAAGGGATGGTTACATCAAGTCCTACATCATAAATCTAAGAGTTATAAATAGTAAAGGCTCTCTGCGATGTTTTGGAATGAATCGATCTGAGTAAAAGAAAGTTTCAAATGTTATTTTTAACCATTTCGTTGACTTTTACTAAAGGGACAAAACTCTGTACAGGAATCCAATCACTTCACCTGGCTGATAAAAACAAAACTTTTCTCACATTTCAGTTTATGGCCGCGATTTAGTTTTGTAAATGCCCGACACGTAAAAATAACCTGAGAAACTGCGGGGGACAAACGTCCCTTTTTGCAAAGACTGTAACTGTGTGTATTTAACACAAAGTTTCCCTGTTGGTAGACAATGATGAATACAATATTTTATATAATAATAATAACATAATAAGACTTTCATCTGTGATTGTTGGTTATTGATTGTTTTATCCACCTGTTGCTTTTTTTCTTTTCTCCTGCTAGTGTACATGACTGCACAGACGGAAACAGGAGCGTATTCCTCATTCAAAGTTACCTGAGATGGTAAAAAAAAAAAAGAGCGTCATACCCTCATCATTGCCACAGATGGAAGCTGCAGCAAAAGACCCTCAAGATGAACTAGAGCGGTGAGTCATTTGGTGATTTAGCCCCCTTGACAGATAGCAAGCATATTTAGCTCAGCGCCAGCGGCTGAGTGTTAGCGTTCGGTGGACTGTTTTTTTTCGACCAGCTGAGGAATGATTGATATTTTTCACTTCGTCACGAGTAAATGTTTGAGTAACTCAGTCATCCATGTTTGGCTGTAAACACCTGCTAGCTGGTGTTTAAGCAAAAGGACGAAGGATGGCACATCTCTTCCGCTGAAGGTGGTTCGCAGTCACGGTGCTGACCTTATTACTGTGTATTTTAAAGTATTTTGCTTCTTTTTTTTTAAAGTTAAAGTACCCATTCAAAGACAATGAGCTGTTTCAAATGCCGTTAATAAAGTTGATAATATAAGAGTCAGACGTTTAGGCTTTCAATCTTCAAGTAAAATAAAGGATCAAACGTTTGAATGGTTTGGCTATTAGGTGGGTAAGAAAATCAACTACCAGGCTATTATCCCCATAATACAGTACCGGACCATGGGTTTTCAAATTGGGCCTTCAGCGCTATATTCCCCCGATGACGCTGCCCACAAATAACTTCAAAGTGACTCAACAGAACCAGGATGCTGTCAGACGAGTAACCAGGCAATATTCAAAGAGACAGTAACATTAATCTAGTGGAATAAAGTCATTAAAACTAGCTTCAATATCATCAAACAACCATCAAGAAAACAAAAATACCATCAAAGGAAATACATACTGGCACCGCCAGCCCGCTAAATCTGGACTTCATTCACGCCACAACACCAGCAACCATCTAAAGCCAGCAATCATTAACAGCTTTTTAAGATAATTAAAAATTAGACTCATCAAAGCTGTTCCCCATCGGAAGATAAAAAATTGTCCAAAGGAAACGGATGTGGAGGAAGCCGGTGCGTTTCAGTTCTATTATAAGTTCCTTTTCCGTTGGCATGGAGGGCCAGTCCTAATTCTCCAATAAGTTTTAATTAGTTGAAAAATGAGAGCTCAGGATATGAATGAAGAGCCTTCCTCATACGTAACGCTGACACAGGAAGAGTCATTCTTTAGAACGCACCCCGGCCTCGCTAGCATACACCAGCTGGTCAAAGAACTCGCCCTAAATGACAACTTCAAAATCTGATTGGTTGAAAATTCTGACAATCAAGGCAATCATCTTTATTTTGACAGCAGGAGGCTTTCGGTGTGAAAGTTTCTTACACACAGTGGAGAAATCCGATTGGATAAAAAACAAACAAAGCTCGCTTATATGAGCTCACTGGAAGCAGCAGGGGGAAAAGCAACGAAATTAAATCAATTAGTGGATGGGAAAAAAAAAACTGTTCATATACACGTAAACTCAATTAAAATGTTTATTAAATTGTGAATTTTTTTACATTTTCTGACAGTATCTGGGCGAGTGCCTTGCTGGCTCTGATGACCAGAATATTATATTTTATTGTTATGATTATTATAAATCCCGAAATGACCCAGGACAAGTCTTCTATTTCTATTTCTACTTGGAAATCCCAAAGTGTAATCAATTTGTAGCAGCTTTCCAGGAGTCTTGCAATTTACATGTCGTTATAATCGACTGTTTGTATCAATAAATGTTACATTTTATAAACCTACAGTTCGGTCTTTGTCAATAGAAAAATACAGTCCAACAAACGTCTCATTTCCTGCTACAGACACAACGTCAGTCGGTGAAAGGTCGTTTTAATGAAGCGTCGTTACATAATGCTCTTACAAATTACAAATTATACAGTATATTTAGTAGTCCCTTAACTCAACTGTGTTATTAAGAAAATGGTAAGAGGCCATTATTGATATTTAAATATATATTTATACCTTACCAAGATGGAAAAAGATGAAATTAAAACCTGGTGGAAAGGGGAGCAGCGTGAGGACAGTTTGTTTGTGCTGGTGGCTGATTGGATGTGGTTGGATGCTAGAGTCGGCATGAATCTGGAGCACAGTTGATGATTAATTTTGCCCGTTCTCCAGAGATGTTGAGTCAAGCTGGCCGACTACAGCTGACCTGTTTTACGGTTCACTAAGGTTCATCATGCCTATAAAATCACTGGGCAAAAAGGAACAAACAAACAAACAAACACACCGGGACTTGGATTTTCATACTTGTGGGGCCGGAGGAATATTAACAAAAAAAGGAGTTTCAGTCAAATAATCGAATAAACTTTTACTTTTTGCAAATTATACATACAAAGTTAATAAATATTACAGCTATATTAACAAATATACAGTATGTGTGTATTTTTTTATATATAATCACATACCTACACATGTACACATATGTTATTTAACACATATATTTAAATATATATATATATATAATTATAGAGAAAAAGTCCAATCTCCGATTCCAAATATACATGAATAAATAATTTACTAGAAAAACTTCATTTCCAGTACAGTACAGTATGAGTGCAGTTTCCAGTCCGCACTCATGGTTTAATACCGCCAGGCATTCTGGGAAATGCATTCATTTCGATGTTGAAATTCTTCTTATAAAATGATCAACATCTTTAAAAGTTTAAGAGGTGGTAGCGCACATGTGGTTTAACAGCTCGAGGTTTTAATAGTTGAATTTATAGCTTAAAGTACGACGGGGTTTAAAGGTGTAGACGTAATAATAATAATAATAATGATAAAAAAGATGTCTGAGCATCTAAACTAACAAGTCCAGTGCGGTTGTGGGGGACGTGGCGGGGGTGGGCCCGTTAGCATCAGTTGCTAGGCAGTAGATGTAGCAGACATTCAGTGTTGCTTTAACTCCTCCTGGCCTCACATCGATCGGGCACAAGGACTTACTGAGTGTCTTTGTAAAAATCAAACTCACACAGGCTGCAGCTCAGTGGGTTGGAGCGCTCGTCTACCAATCAGATAATTGGCAGGTCGCTGGTTAGGGCCCAGCAGTCTGCATGTCCTAGAGTCCTTGAATAAGACCCCCACCGTCCATTGTGGGTGAAAGAGGCTGCACTGCTCCCCCAAATGTGGGAGTAAGTTCCCTATATTGTACTGTGTTCATTATTATTATTATTATCTATATGTGTGTGCTTGAAGCCGTGTGAAGAATACAAATATCGTGAGAAAGTGGGTGGAAAAAAAAAGGAAGGATGAGGAAGAAAAACTGGGTGATGAGAGGGATGGAAAAGAAAAATATATCAAAACAAAACATGGGCGTGGCATGAATGTAGGAAGAAAACTAAATAAGAGTAAGCTTAAAAAAAGCGTTGATTAGACATAATTAGATCCTCTTTTTTCATGCTTACTATTGGTTTTAATTTATTTTAACTTTGACCTTGAGGTGACCTTGAGCATTTGAGCGGCGCCTTTAAATAAAATTTGTTATTATTACTACTACTATGTTTCTTTAACAGAATTCTGCATGCAGCATTGATGTAATATAAGATATAACCGCGTCAAGGGGGATCACATCTATTAAGGTAAATTGGTATTCTGGGCCTTTTGCAGCAAAAAGGTAATTAATTGTAGATAATTCCTTGTGTTTGTGATCATATGATAGCCTGAGCCTTTTGGGAACAACAACGTTTGTACGTGTTATTCTGCTGACTCAACGGGCTCCATAGAACAAATCATCAACGCTCACAGCCTGAGATTATAGAGAGGTTTATTTAAATGTGGAATGTCTCCACCGACGCAGTAAAAGCAGAGAAGAAGTGGATGTCCTCACCGAGAAAACAAAAGGTTTAAAATGTACTTCTTAGCATACTTTATTTATTTGGGACATATTTTTAAACAGCAAAAGTCAGACTTATTGAATATATTTCATGATATCAATTTTTATTTCATGTAAAACAGTCAATATAAATTAGAGGAGCTCAACCTTTTGGTAAATTTATTTTTTTAGGGAAACGATTTAAAAATATTAGATTTTTTTTTTGTTGCGGTTCATGTGACATTATTCTGTTAAGTAAGTCCTCACATGATTTAATATATCGTAAAACAAATATATTGAATAAGTCTTTCTTAATAGCCATGGTTAATGACTCCTCCTAGGTGGCACAATTGAACTGTGGTGTCCCTCAGGGATCTATCCATGGCCCCTTAGTCTTTAGCATATACTTGCTGCCACTGGTTCATATTATAAAAATGTTCAGTCATATTTTTCTAGAAGAAATAACATCTAAATATGAGCTCAACCACACAGTTTAGCCATGTCCCGATCTATGGAATCTATGGTTCCATAGATATTGATCATTAGAAGATGGATGCTCTCAGTCACTAGAGAAGAATTGGGTAAAAACACACGGGAAACATTTCACCATACATTTAATGTACAAGGTTTTACAAAGTTGCGGAGTCAAGACTGTGAGTCTGATTCTATGAACACGTTCAAAATCCAAACTGGGCTCCACTTTGGAGGGACTCCACATTTTAATACAACAGGCTGATTTAGGTTTTCCATAAATTTATAATATCCTCAATCACATTCCCAGTGTTATCACACCTGAGTCATTTATAAATGGTTTATAATTAGGTTTTAAATAAGGTCGTAAACACTTTCTTAGTAAATATTTAATGTTTATAAACAGTTCTTAACACTCTCAATTTCTCAATTTCAACGTGGGTCACTTTTTGGCGAAATGTAGTAAATTTACTTGAGTATTTCCATTTCATACCACTATATACTCCTACTCTACTAATGTCTGAGTTATTGCCAGCCTCTAAATATACCGACAACTCCAACAAACTCTCTGAGTATCTCTCAGACTCTCTGTAGCCGCTTGTCTCCTGTGCCTTTCACTTCAGCGTCTCTGTTCAGTCCACTGAGCCTCCAGTTACACTCACAAAGAAAGGAGTGAAAACATAACCTCTCCTAAACACACAGATAAGTCCAGGCAGAAAGTCGTTAATAAAAATGAATAAAACAGTCCCAATCTTTCACTGCCTAACTGTTTGCGGTCACTACTGCACAAAAAGTTCATGCAACAGCCGTAAAGTTAGAAGACAGGATTCTTCCAAGGGTTCTGTGTGGATCTGTGGGTCCCATACGTCTAAACAGAACCCAGAAGCGGCCTCTTGGAGACCCCTACGGTAGAACAAGCGTGCTGAAGGGCTCTCTTCGGTGCCCTTCCGATGGATAAAACCCAGTAAAGTCCAGTAATGGCTGCCCTGAAAATGAAGAAAACGAGATGAACTGCCCTGCAGGGAAACCTTCCAGTAGAGTAATGTGATGCATTGTGAAAACGGCTGCCCTCCACGCCAGGAAATTCATTAGCTCCCATTTTCCATGAAATGGTTAAGTAGCAAAAAGATCCTAGTGCAGTTTTTTTATTTTTTATTTTTTATCGCAGAAACAGAGGATTTGTAGCGTCCGAGTCAAATAATACCTCATGTCAATCTTCACCAATGTTTTTTGTACTGTGTCAAATCAGGGATTTTTCCATTTTCCTTGCCTTCTTTTTCTTTATTTACCAGAAAATAGGTGTAGTAAAAACTACAGCAACCTACTAAATACTTATTTGAAACTATACAAATTATGAGAAGATAAAGAGAAATTATGAGAAGATCTTTTTGTGATATTAAGATTTTATTTCTTCAATGTGCCGAGAAAAAGAAAAAAAGTCGAAAAAACGATTGGCATATTTTATTTCTTAAATTCATCAATTTTAAATCTTAGACAGTCTGAATTTACCATAAAATATAAAATGATTTGGTCAATGTTCTTAAATAAAGAAAAACAATTTAACTGTGGCATTTTGTATGTCCTGAAAGATAATACATTTGAACTATATTAGCTCAACCTTTAAGTGAAAAATGTTTTTAAAAAACTGTTTGACCCTTCTAAGTATTTTTCTGGTTGAATCAAGTAACATAATTAAGTAAGTAAGTTCTCACATACTTTAATATTTAAAAATAAATTTTCTTAGTTAATGCTTCCTCCTTGGTGCCCCTTTTGACAGATGGTGTCCCTCTGGGCTCTATCGTTGGCCCCTTACTCTTTCTCATATACATGCTGCCACTGTGTCCCATGATAACCAGGTCCAGTTGAGTTGTTCCGATTTTCTCAATAAGAAATAGTGCCTGAAAATGACAGATTTGGAACATAGTGGGTGGTGTTCAGGCGTTTCCTACTAAAAGGATTTCCAACCACTTTTGAGAGCACTGACAATGTCTGCCGGTGTGTGAGAAAAATAATGCAAATGCCATCATGGGACCCGATCTACCAAAGCACAGGATTTAAAATGATTACACCGACACAGAAGGCAGAAATGTTCTGTTTCTGCTGCTGCCAGTGGAGATCCAGGCACTAATGTGTTCTCCCAACCTCTCCTTCAATTATTAGTCATAAATGTCTCCACTGAGTGAAGATAATTATTCCCTCTTGGCAAAAGTGCTGATACCAGTCACGCATTTCACAACAAATCTCATCATACCTAAACCACTTTTCTTCTCTTATATTTCTTTTTATATCTTTTTATGGAAGCACTTTCTTGTCAAGGTAGAAAAAAATTTAATTTCAGTATCCAATTAAAACGCAAATTTTCATATTTTTACATGATCATTTTCAAGTTAAATGGAGATGTTACACGTTTTAGCATGATACGTTTCACGTTTTTCCTTCATAAGTTTCACGTTTTTGCATGATACGTTTAATATTTTAGCATGATACTTTTCAAGTTTTAGTATGATGCATTTCCCGTTATTGCTTGATAAGTTTGGCGTTTAAGCATAATACATTTCACGTTTTAGCTTGATACGTTTCACGTTTAAGTATGACACGTTTCACATTTCAGCATTTCCCGTTATTGCATAAGTTTCACGTTATAGTATAATGCGTTTCAGGTTTTTGCATGATACAGTTCACATTTTTGCATTATAAATTTCACACATTAGCAGGATAAGTTTCACATTTTAGTATGAAACGTTTCACATTTTTGCATAAGCTTCACGTTTTTGTGTGATAATTTGAACCTGTTAGCGTGACACTTTTCCAATATTTTCAGGCTTTTGCATAATTGTTTGCATAACTAATAATTTTCACATTTTTACATGATCATTTTAACGTTAAAAAGTAAGAAGTTTGACGTTATTACGCGATCGATAATTGTCATGTTATAACATGATGAGTTTCACGTAAGACAGCCAAGTAGAAAGAGATTGCAGGATTGGGATGAAACCATCTGAGAAGGTGGTAATAAATAGGTGTTATAATAATGTTTATTATTTGGTATCACTCACACAACTAAGAAATGTCTGTATTTGACTCATCCCTGAGAATGTAGTGGGCGGAGCCTGTGAGGTGTCCAGGGCTCAGGGTCTTGCCCAAGGACCCAATGACATGTAGACCACATGGGCAGTCCGAGAATCAAACCGCCAACCATCTGACTGGAAGACGACCTCCTGAGCTACAGGCGCCACATGTGAAGTACATTTTCACGATTTATCCAGGAAGAACGGAGTAAAAAAACAACATACACACATACAAACACACATCCAGATGAAGTAATAATATAGAACAAGTACACAGGTAACCCACAGAAAAAAGGACACCGATGGCCCGGCTTTCAATTCCCCTCCATTATTGCTTGGATGATTGGTGAAACCCCGTTGGTGAGAATTAATCTGGTAACTGAGAGGGAGACAATGACACGAGTAAGAGAGGATTAGTGGTTACTCCCTCTTGCTGACTTGCTCTTTTTCTGCTTCTGTTGCGGCTTTGGCTTGATGCTCAAAACTCGAACCGACACAAAAAGCCCACATCCACTCACAGACCCGTCAAAGGAGACCACTGAGGACGGTAAGTGAGTCGGCTACTGCCAAAATGGCCGCCCTTTGTTTACAAATCTCATTATCCTCCTCACTTATCGTTGAGCTCGATGAGTAATTGCTCCTGCAGCGTCGGAGTCACATGGCCGGTGTAGAATTCACACTCTAGTAGGGTGGATAATGGCTCTCGGTTAAATACCCACCAATTGCGTTATGACGAGGCCATCGCTCACAACAGAGAGCGAAAAGAACGGAACAGATCCCTAATATTTGAATTTGTGCAGAAAGCATTTTCTGAGAAGAGTCTGAGGATCCAGAGTCTGTCCAGAACATCAATGTTGGGTCAAATGAAGCCAGGAAGCAAAGTAAAAGCCAAAAATAAATACCTACATTTATACGTTTTTCTCTTGGAAACCTTTCCCTTCACTGCTGCTGCTCCTCTTCTGTCACAGATAACTCCTGACACTCTTCTCCACCCACTCCACCCTGCCTACAGTCGCTTCTTCACCTCTACTCCACACTCCCCGACTCCCTCCTACACCTATACTGCTCCACCCTCACCTTCTCCTGCCTCCCTTTCATTCACACACATGTATTCTGTCTCAAAGCAAACAAGAAAGGGCTCAGAGCTGACCCTTGGTGCAGTCCCTCCTCCACCTTGAACTCATCCATCACTCCTACTGCACACCTCACCGCTGCTCTCATATATACCCTGTAACACTCCAACATACTTCCTGTCACTCCAGACTTCCTCATGCAATCCCATAATTCCTCCCTCTCTGCTCCGTCCTTTGCTTCCTTTAAATCCACAAAGACACAAACGTATCTCCATCTGACCTTCTCTGTCCGTCTCATAACATCAAAGCGATCATCTCAGCTGTGCGGCTCTTTCTAGGCCTGAGACCAAACTGCCGCTCACCGATTGTCACATTTTTCTCTTAACCTCGCTTCCAAGACTCTTTCCCACACCTTCATCATGTAGCTCATCGGCTTTATTCCACTGTAGCTGCTGCAGCTCTGAACATCAGCCTTCTTCTTGAAAATTGGCAACAAAACAATTTTCCTCCATTCTTCAGGCATCCTCTCACTGTCCAAGAAAGTATTGAACAATCTAGTTACTGCCTTCTCTCCTAGACTCCTCATCACCTCCGCTGGTATGTCATCAGGTCCGACCGCCTTTCCATTCTTCATCCCATTCGAAGCTGCTCTCACTTCATAGTTATTGATCCTTTCTCACTTCCTGATGATCGATTCTCTCATATCCCATCCTTACCTCCCTCTCTCATTTCCTTCCTTCACCCCTTCTCTATCCACCTCATCCTCACACCTTCCTCACATGTACATTTCCATCTCTATCCTTTATCACCCTAACTGCTGCGCATCCCTCCCATCTCGATCTCACCTCCTAGCCAATCGGTTCAAGTCCTTCTCTCGAGCCTTGATGTCAATTCTCTCACAAAACTCAACATAAGCTTTTATTTCTTTTATCTTTTCGTCTCTGTACAGTCACATGTCTCCTTGACAACTTTCTTTCTGTAGTCATCCAGCATTTCTTCACCACAAACCAGAGACCGTCTCATCTCATCGATAAAGTTCACACAGCACTTCAAAATCTTCCTTTAACCTTTTTTTCCCTCACTTGTACCACCAGAGCCGCTCTGAATAATCAAACTGGAAACCTTGTAAAGATGCAACCTTGTCCTTGCATTACGAAATTTACTCAGAGAGTGCAAAATAACAAATGATTCGTAAAGTCATAATGCTGCTCGCTGAACGAGGAGCTTTCAGCGAACATCGACGGCGTCAACATCGGCACAAATAATATACAACCTGTCCTTTATTGTAGATCTGATTCCTGATACAATGGATACAATCAGTCGTCAGAGCGAGTAAAAGTGGAAGAATGAAAGAGCACGTCTATGTGGAACGACGGGGAGTCACATGATGTGTGCTCTAAATAACAACAGCAATGATTCAAAGCTAAGTGGCTGTGTGTCATTGTTAGAGTCGCTAGTATCTTATATCTTTACACTTCAGACGGAACATAAAAAACCCTAAAACGTTCACGTCCAATATGAGGTTCAATCGTAACTTCTTTTTTTGTTTTTATCACTCCTGCAGTCCGTGACTCACTTAGGTAGCAAAAACATCTTTCTAGCCTTGAAGACCATTTCTAATCCTTGTGTGATAAATGCAATAAATACATAAATATATAAATAAAACGTTCAGATTTTTCTGCCATTTAAGCCGTTCTGGGAAAAGTTCTGTTTGAAGATATTCATCAAACGTTGCTGTTGTGTATCCAACATGTCAAAACAATCATTCAGAGCCATCAACATCCTCAATCATTTATTTTTTAAAGTGCATTGTGAAAGAAAAGTTACTGGTTTCATCATTTATGACTGTTCGTCGTTAATGCCTCTAACGACGGTTGACACATATATGACCCTTTAAGGTAAAGAATATACCTTCTTTGTTCTTATTTGTGTTCGCGTTGGTTTTAGTGTGTATATGTACATGGTTTTGTGATGTACGTGGTGTTTTGAAGGATCGGATTGTCCTGGAGGGAACGAGTCCTGAAGAAGGAAGAAAAAAGAAAAAATGATTTACGCGGTCGTCCCAATATGATTTAAAAATCAATTAATTAAAATGTACAGAAAAAAATTACAAATAATTAATTACAATCAAGATTGGAAAGAAAGAGTGAACTCTATGCTTGCCTGTATACATAAGTTTATATGTTTATGTGCATAAAAAATGTATCTATATCTGTTTAATGAGCAATGCTAAGTTTTGACTCCGTCCACAGTATGAAAATAAAATTATTAAAACATGTTTCAAATAAAATACACCTCCATGTTTGAACAAAAGTATTTGAAAATCAAGTTAAACACCTTCTTGTTGGCTTTAAGTTCTATTGTCTTTTAAATATCATGTATTATTTATGTTATTTCTTGTTTATTGTTAATTGTTTATTTGCACCTTACTTTCGTTGTGCTTCTACAATGACAATAAATATATTCTATTCCATCTTATGGTGAGGGCCGTTTCAGAAATGTTCTACGGGTTGAGGAGTTTATCTGCAACATCAAAGCCTTCAGATTCATAACAGATTGAAATGTTCCCTATTTTTCATGAAAGCACCAAATTCTTTCATCCTGGTGTTTTTAATGTTTCGTCTGGAGCCAATATGCCGCGACACTCAGTGAAAATTTCAAACTCAAGGCCATAACCGCCTAAAATCAATCTAATCCATAAAAATTTCTAACAAAATGTTTTTTGAACATCTTTAACGGCTTTTAAGCAAAAGAAAAAGTTCCATTTGAAGTGTGACGCACGACATCATCGCCTTCTGAGGGGTGATAAATGGGGTCGTTTGAAACTGATCCACTTCCGTCACCACCGTCACAAAAACAAGGACGAACGTTAAAAGTTGCTTTAAGTGTCTTTAATTGCGTTGGGTGTAATGGTGTGTGATTGTGTGTGTGTGTGTGTGTGTGTCTATGTGTGTGTGTGTGTGTGTGTGTGTGAGTTCACACTGTGAATATGAATGAAGTTGTTTCCCGTGGCTTTTATTTCCCCCTGAGGATTTTATTTCTGGGGAAAATAACAGTTTCTAAGTTGCCATTGCCTCATATCACCTCGCAGAAATTCCAACGTGTTTCTTTTTGAACAAGGCCGTCGTGAACGCTGTGAGGTTTTGAGTGATGCAGAATCATCGACGCCATTAAAAGAGTAAAAGAACCTTTGAGGTACCCAAGTGTGGAAATGGAATAAGATACAACCCCTGTTTTATTGTCAAGCTTAAAAAAAGGAGCCGCTCTTAATTGAACTGGAGACGAGGAAGAGGAGGACGAGGGAACTCCTACATGTACTTCCTGAGGAGGTTCAGGTCCTTCAACGTCTGCGACAAGATGCTGAACAGCTGCTGCCGGTCCGTTGTGGCGAGCAGCGATTTTCTCTGTCAAAGTAAAGAACGCCGACAGACTCAACAAACTGGTAATGAAGGCGGAGCCTGTGGTTCGGTTCTTCGGTTCTATACATGAAATATAAAACTATTTATGTTTATATATCTAACGGCTGTGTGGTTAGTATGAATAGTATTATTCATTTTGTTTGTTCGTGTTTGTGAGAGTGTGTTTTATGAGTGTGTGTTTATGGGTGTGAGTGTATGTTTGTATTTAATTGTGAATGTGTGTGTGTGTGTGTGAGTGTGTGTGTGTTTGTTTGTGTTTGTGAGTGTGTGTTTATGGGTGTCTGTGTGTGAGAGAGCATGTATGTGTGTTTGTCACTATGTGTGTTGGTGTGTGTTTGTGGTTGTTGGTGTGTGTGTGTGAGAGAGTATGTGTGTGTTTGTAGATGTGTGTGAGTTTGTGTTTGTTGGTGTGTGTGTGGTTGTGAGTGTGTGTGTGGTGGTGTGTGTGTGCGTGTTTGTGAGTTTATGTGTGTTTGTGACTATGTGTGTTTGTGTGTGTTTGTGTGTTTGTCACTATGTGTGTTTGTGTGTGTGTGCTTGTGTGTTTGTGTGTTTGTTGGTGTGTGTGTGGTTGTGAGTGTGAGTTTTTGTGTGTTTGTATGTGTTTTTTTTGTGTTTGTGACTATGTGTGTTTGTGTGTGTGTGTTTGTTTGTTGGTGCGTGTGTGTGTGGTGGTGTGTGTATGGTTGTGAGTGTGTGTGTGTTTGTGACTATGTGTGTTTTTTTGTGTGTGTGTGTGTGTTTGAGTTTGATTGTGAGCGTATATGTGTTTGTGTGTTTGTATGTGTGTTTGTGTGTGTTTGTGAGTGTCAGTGTCAGTGTGTGTTTGTGTGTGTGTGTGTGTGTCTTTGTTTGTTGGTGTGTGTGTGTGGTGGTGTGTGTTTGTTTGTGTGTTGGTTGGTGTGTGTTTGTATGTGTGTTTGTGAGTGTGTGTGTGTGTTTGTGACTATGTGTGTTTTTTGTTGGTGTGTGTGTGTGTGTGGTGGTGTGTGTTTGTTTGTGTGTTTGTGTGTGTGTGTCCTCGCGTGTCTCCTGTGGGTGCGTCCATCATCTCTCCACTAGTTGCATCATGGTATTGAGTAAATGTCGTGAAGAAGAGGAGGCTGCAGAGACTCGTCTTCTTGTTCTGCGGAGCGACTGATCTCCAGGAAAATGAAATATTCCTTTTGTAATTAGTTCTAAATGGAGGCGCTGACCCGGGGGGGTTCTGGGAGTCGCTTCATGGGTCCAGAAGGTCGTTGCCTATGCAGATTCTCCGCCGTGTGTGATTAGTGTGTGTTTGCGTTTCCTGTCTTCGCCGTGTCTCTCCGACTGAGGTTGAGTTGAGACACCCGTTAATTGCCTGAGGACTCCATTAGCCGGGCTGATTACCTCTGCATCAGGCTGACGGGTCAGGAGCGTGACGGCGATCCGTCAGCACCAGCAAACACGGAGAGCTGTCTAACTTCTGATCCAAGTCCATCCATCCACAGGAACCTCTGGAGACCCTCTGGTGACAGGGATAAAAAAAGATCCGCTGTCTTGTCTCGTCAGCAGTTCTTTATATTCTTTAACGTCTCCACTTTGGTTCTGGTGGCTCACATTCCTCTGTTTTGGCGACCACCGGCGGCTCTTTGGCGTCTTGATTCCGAGCTACCGTCCACCTGAACCACATCATGTTTTTCCTTCCTGTCGACGGTTCCTGCGACTTTCCCCAGAGAGCTCCCGGTGTTTTGGTTCTGACCCCTGCTTGTGTACCGGACTTTGTGTTTAACCCGCCCATTCAGATATTGGCTGGGCTAATACCGCTATAAGCTACGTGTAGACGGCAACCAAACGTCGGCTGTGACCCAAATGCGAGGGACAGATTATTATCCAAAAACTATTCATACTATAACTAAACCTACGATCTCATCAGCGAACTGAGTTTGGACTTAACGGTCGAGAAATTATAGGTCGAAAATGTTTTTTAGATTAAGCTCCTCCTAGTATTTGAAATATACAACTGACTTTTCCAAATCCAGTTATTCCTGGATGGAAAGTTCTGGCCTGAAAAATCTTCAGAGATAAAGACACCCAAATATCGGAACATTCATAAACACGCAATTTTGGACAAAATCGGAGACTTTACGAACTAATGTCAGAAATTCACAACCGAACTGCCCCAGAATCATTCCAGTTCTTCCTCACACTAAAGTCTGTGTGGGTATAAAACCAGTAAATGATACATGACATAGTTTTTATGTTATGTGCGGAAAACAGTGTTTTCGTAAAAAGTTACCCATAGCAGATTAACATATGAACTACTAGAATAAAAAACAAAGTATACAGATAAATCTCCTTGACTGGATTCATTTTTAACAAATTTTGTCTAAATTGGAAGAACGGTTGAAAAATTATGACCTGAAAAACTTCAGAGATAAAAAAAAAAATTCCACACTATCGGAACATTCACACATTCTTTTGTAAGTTTGGACAGATCGGAGCAGTGCGTGAAAATTTATGACCTTGTGTCAGAAATTTACAACCGAGTTTCCCCAGAATCACTCCAGTTCTTCCTCACATCAAGGTCTATGTGGTTCTAAAATTTGAAAAAGATCCATGAAAATCGTTTTGAGTTATCGCGTTAACACGAAGGATCTAAGACAGCGGCGATAACAGTTATAACTGTGCTTATAAACGTGTCAACACTTCATAATGAGGCCGTGTGCATGACTAGTCCGACGAGTTTTAGATAATGCTAACGGCTAACAATAACATTTTAGCAGCTTAATTCCAAATCATCTGTTTGTGCCACCCAAACAGAACCGACCCTTCAGGCGATATGGACACATCTCTGGTGTCCTGTGGTGCCCGGATGTGGAACCAGGGATCAGATCCGTTCCAACACATGAGCAGAACATCTGGTATTCCAGAGGCCGGGTCGAAGCCTTGGGCTTTGATTCAGTCGACTAGTATTTTGTTGTAAACAAAAAAATAAACTGTTCTTTATTATAAAAACCCTTTAAAGTCACCGGGAAAGAGATGAATAAATAATGAAAATGTATTTGTTTGCATATATTATTTCTTAAATTTAACATAAAATTGAAAAGAAAACTGTGCTGTAAAGGAGAAACGATGCCTTCAAATACAATCTAAGATCAGATGGATTCAAAGTCTGATAGAAGAAACAAGAAGCAAAAAGGAAAGAAAGCAAGACTAGACAATCTTGTCTCTAAAGTTCTCACTTTATTTTATTTCTAGGACCTGTCTAAACAACACATGCAAATATTAACATACACACACACTATCACACACAAAGGTCTTTACAAGGTTAGAAATACAAGAACACACCCACACACTCCTAACCACACACTCCTAGTGGGGTCTTCACAAGGATAGAAATACCAGGATTCACACACACACACAAACAGCAGTTTCTTTTAATAATCACTTCCACCATTGTGTGTATGCTGATTTAGCTAAATAAGATGAGTGAATAATAGATTGATTCATGTTTTATTAATCCGTCAGCATGTGTGTACGTCTGTGCCGCTGCGTTTCTGTGTTGGCATGTTTTATTCATCGTTGCGTAAAAGGTGTTAAGGGGCTGAAGAGCTGTGACATTCCCTTGTTCTCCACGACACGCCAATCTATCCAACAACCATTCCGTGTGCCAGCTTGGATGCACTTCAGTGTGTCTTACGTGTATGGGATGTAAAGGTGAAGGTGTGATTGGGTGAACATGTAACTGGTTGTGCACAAATAGAGTCTTAAAGAGTCTTAAAGAATCTTAAAAAAACAAAAAAGTAAGAAAATCCCGAAAATTGAATGAGGAAGAAATTTTGGTCTGCAGCTGCAATAACGTGCACTGCATTAAATAATTCACATGAGCAAAAGCACATTATGTTAAAACATTAATCCCTCTTAAACTGCTGCAGGAACATACATTTATGCATGTGGACCCGGTTGGCTGGGATTGAGAAGATGTGTTAAAGACCCCTGTGTGGGGGTCTGAACTGAGGGGCTCTAATCAGGGATGTGGGGGCATTCGCAATAAAACATTTCAATCAAATAAAGTTTAAGCTGAAGAGACTTTCCAAATACTTAAGTGTCAGCTTTGAATTAATATTAACATCATGTCGGTAATACAATAATACAATAATCTGTAGTTTTATTTCCGGTGTTCTGTCAACGTTTTGGATTATTTTGAATAATTTAAGGGAAAGTACATGAGAAGATGCATTCATTCGGTGTACTTGGGGGGTTGTTCGGGTTGTTTAGACAGCATGTAAAATATAATTATTCAGGGGAAGTCAAATAGGAAAAGAAAAGATAGAACTTTTTGGGATCCCGCAGGATATTTTTGCTGTTCAAAATTACAGCAAGAAACAGAAATAAAAATAATAATACAGTCAGTCAGTATAGGAAAATGTAAAATAAATACATGCAGGAATGTAAAAATGTAAAAGTAAGTGAATTAGAGGTAGATGTAAAACCAGTGAGCGTATTATTGCAGAGAGAGAGAGAGAGAGAGAGAGAGATTAGATGGAAGGATAGATAACAGGATATCTTATGGATATGTATATATGTATATATATATATATATATATATATATATGTATATATATGTATATTTAAAAATATATAATATTGAATATTAAACAGATGTTTAAAAAATGAATGTTACACTTTTGATTCGTTAAGAAGTGAATAAAATAACTAAACAGTAATACGAGCCATCACTCAAGGAAGCGTGTGCGTTCATCCGTGATATACAAACGAGTTCTTTCCTTCCGTGACTGGATGATTGAACAACCCAGAAATGTGCTCAAATCATTAAAAACAAAGTAATTCATCGGAGAGTTCCGTCTCTCCAACTCTCAGCCCAAGTCCCCAAAATACTTCAAAGACTCACTCCATCACTCTCACTCTATTTCCAGGCGATGGAGAAAATGTTATGGAAGATATTTATGCTAATTTTCACAGCTGGAGTCACAGGCATTACCATCAATGAGAATATGCGGAAAAACCTGCAAACAATCCGACCCGTTCTGATTGTAGACGCCGCTGCAGCTGTCGGGCGAAAGAATTGGACCGACTGAGCGCTGTGAAAAAGTTCTCAGAGGATGTGGATCCATGATGAGAAAGACCGTTATGGGGAAGGTTTGTTTCAGTTGGTCCCTCTGAGTTGAATGACCTCTATTTAACCTTTTACGGTAACGATTGACATTGGGGTCAAATGTGTGACGGCTGGTGGAAGAGACTCTAAGAGATTTACCAATTAGACTTATATTCATACTGTTTCCTCTGTCGGTCAACCGGATCGTGTCTTGACAAGTCAGCAGTACTAAAGTTGTAACATTCCTGCCTCTTTATCAGAAGGGAAAATAATGCATTGTGGGTAAAATCACTCAGCACTCTGCGTTAATACGAATAATGCCATCAAGATTAAAAAGCTAGACAATTTAAGGGGGCCGATAGTAGATAACCCTTATAACTAGACCTATGCTGTCCTCCCCCACAGCAAGGGTATAAGCCCCCCCAAGAAGTCACCCAATCCCCTGCGTTGTACAAGCAATCCCCCTGATTGAACTCCTCAAATGAAATACGAAGTTATGTCCATGAGCTTGTTTCCCATCCGCTGGGGGGAATTTCAGGACGCAGGTTTAGTGGAAACCCTGAGTTAGTTTAGCTCCCTCCTCCTCCTCCTCCTCCTCCTCCTCTTCGTCCTCCTGAGCCTGAAGCAGAACATCTTCTGCTGTGTTCCGAACCATCCAGACCTCTCAGGTCGTCTGGATCAGGTCCTGCTCAGTATCCCCAGAGTCAGAACCAAACATTGAGACGCAGCGTTCAGTTTTTATGCACCAAACATTTGGAACAAGCTCCCAGAAAACTGAAGGAGCGCTCCGACTCTCAGCTCCTTTAATTCAAAGCTTCAAAATTTCCTTTTTGCGGCCGCCTTTTAAGAAATCATTAAATTTTTAAAGTTATTCTCATTTCCTATTCAATACCGTTTAGGAACCAACAGAATTATGTCTGAAGTCTAAAGAGCTTAGGCAGTTTATCTTCTTCTATTCTAGCATTTATATTCCTTTTATTTATTCATTATTAACTTGTTTTTAATGTTTTGATCTTTCTTAATGTTTTATAATCTGTTTTTAACTATGTCTTATGTTCTTCTGTTTCTCGCTGAAGTCCTGATTCTAGTTCTCTGGATTCTGACCACTTGTCTAAGTCCTCACAAGATTTAATGTGCCAAAACAATTCCGAATAATCAAATAGAACTTGAAGAAGTCTCCTCTTAGGTGGCCCATTTGACCTATGGTGACCCCAGGGTTAGGTCCTTGGCCCCTTACTCTTTAACATATCCATGCTGCCACTGGGTCAGAATAAAAGCAGGTTCAGTCACATTTTTGTAAATGAAATAGTGACTCAACCAATGGGCTCAACCAAACATCTGAGCGGGACTTCAAAGGGTTGAGGGTCTGTCTAATTTTGGGGAATCCAACTCTACTGATAAAAACTCTCTAACAAACCAAGTCTGACAGTTTTTTTTCCCGTATTCCAGGCATGTAAGGCTCCTATAACAACATTGCAATTTCTAGCCTCATAAGTGCAATAAAAGTGATGACACCTCTGTTACACTCACCGAGGGCCGTCCAGGAAGCTTCCGCTGAGACCGGACCCCTGCAGCGGTGATTCATTCTCAAACGGACGCAGTTCACCGACGGTCACAGCGCATCACATCGCGTCATCACACGGCTAACCAGGCAGTCCGTGTTCTGACACGGTCTGCCGCCGCTGTTCTCACGGGGTGGAAGTTGAACAAGTGACTCAGATTCTCAGCCTTATTTTTATCAGTTCTATCCCGGTCACTGCGGGAACCGGACGTTGTTTCACAGTACGGACTGATATAACACATCCCCTGAAGTCATCGAGAAAATGATCTTCTGCGCACAAAATGATTTACTGTCGATCCACAGGCGTCTCTTGAAGGACAGAACTACCTTTTAAATATATAATGTTCTGGGAAGGACTTAAAAAGTTTTACTTTCACTTTGAAATGCCAAACAATCGGTTTAAGAAAAACAGCACGGAGGTCGGAGCGTACGTTGATTTCATCAAGTCAGAACACAAACACAATGCCGTCCAACTTCCGCTGTGATCCTTCCAAAATAAGAGCACTTCAGAAACACTAAGCAGCAAACGTCAACATTAGCATGTGCTTATGCCGCAAACAGAAAAAAAAATAGGCTAGAGGATCATATTCTAACAGCTTTTGCTGGCAGATATGGGATCGTCATCAGCAGGAATCATTGACTGCACATACTGAAGGACAACAGGCAGCAGCTTCAGCAGCGGTTCCCAAAGAACAGGCAATGCTGAATATCTTGTCTTAAGTGCACAGAATAGGACTTCAGGGGCTCCGTAGGAATATATATATATGGTTGATATGTACAAACCCCGCCCCCATAGGTGGTATTAACATTTTCAATACTTTGGTGCGATCTCAGGATTCCTAGTCTTAACTTTGCTGAGACGTTCCATCTAACAGTCTTTTCATAAGGACAAGGATATTCGTAGAAAACGGGTCCCGGATCCGCCCCTCAGCCCACCTTAGCTTTTATGTAATAAGGAAGCGAGGCTGTAATGCTGGTGACTGTGATCCAGCCGGGAGAAGGGGTCCATCCTCGGCCTCCCCCAGAATCCCTGTTAATGTTTGGAACATGTCAATTACACACCTGTGCCAGGTGCTTGGACTCGAGGCGTCGAAGCAGTTTTGATGCTTCGTTGCCTCATTAGACAGCTCGACTCTACGTATCGCCCACACTGGGCATAAAACCTATGAGTCATCGGTCGCAAAGAAGCCATATTTTAGCTATAAGTTGGCATATCGCTGACTTTATTCCTTTGAGGGTTCTCTAAGTTATCAGTGTTCTGTTTTAAGCTCTCGGCAGCACACACATGCAGACGGTCGTGATATCCGAGGTTAACGTAACGTAATCACTGCTGAAAAAGCCACAAAGTGTTTATTTATACACACTGTAGGGTCCGGTCATTCTATTGGTTCGGATTGGTCTATCGGTGTTTTACAGGGGGCCACCAGGGCAAACGCATTGAACGCAAGCAAATAAATAAAACATTGTCAACAGCTCCACGACGAAAGCACATTAGGAAAAACTATCTGAAGAACCACAAGACAACGGAAGTGTTTACCAAGGACACTTTAAAGGGATGCAACCCCCCAACGTGTATTTTTAACGCTTCATTCATTATATATATATATATATATATAAATATATATATATATATATATATATATATATATATATAATATTCATTTAGTGGATAAAATAGATATGATTTCAGTAGCCGTGCTAGCTTCGCTTAACTTACGGGTCGTGCAGTCATGTGACTTAGAATAAAACTGCACCTTGTGAGGCGGGTCGGGCTTCATCACACCTGCCCGCTATCCTCCATCAAGACCTGCGATACTTAATCCTGGTTTTACCTCCATTCGCCGCCAGATCCTCCGCCAACCTTCGTGGTAGACTTCAAGTCAAATATAATGATGTAAAATTATTTTGTGACCTTCATTAACCTGTTGTTTCTCTTCATGCTCCCTGGACCTGGCGTACTGACCCGCCCCTAGACCTGGTGTACTGACCCACGCCTAGACCTGGTGTACTGACCTGGTGCTCTGACCCGCCCCTAGACCTGATGTACTGACCCACCCCTAGACCTGGTGTACTGACCCGCCCCTAGACCTGGTGTACTGACCCACCCCTAGACCTAGTGTTTTGACCCACCTCTACACCTGGTGTTCTGACCCAATTCTAGACCTGGTGTTCTGACCCACCCCTAGACCTAGTGTTTTGACCCACCCCTAGACCTAGTGTTTTGACCCACCTCTACACCTGGTGTTCTGACCTGTCTCTAGACCTGTTGTACTGATCCACTTCTAGACCTGATGTTTTGACCCACTTCTAGACCTGGTGTTCTGACCTGTCTCTAGACCTGTTGTACTGATCCACTTCTAGACCTGATGTTTTGACCCACTTCTAGACCTGGTGCTCTGACCCACCTCTAAGCTTGGTGTTCTGACCCACTTCTGGACCTGCTGTTCTGACCCAGCCTGGTTTTGGATTCAGAAAACCTGGAAATTATGGAAAACTCATCCTGCTGTAAATAAAATGTCTTCAAGAAATATTCCTGAGTCTGAGTCTCGCTCCTTGGTCCGGTCCACAGTCTGAAACTTAACACGCTTAAATAAAACTCGTAACCACTGACGTCAGTTGTCGCCAAGGCAACGTACACAACGATCAGAACGTCAGGTACGAAAGCTATTTTGTTGTAGATGATGGTAGTGTGCATAAAAGCCTCATGGCCATCTGTTTTATTCACCAAATAAAGCATTAAAAACCAGACACGTATGGGGGTGCATCACCTTTAAGTGTCTGCCTGTAAAGGTTCCCCGTATGTTGTGGATTTTGCAGATTGTTTTTCTGAATTTGTTGCCGTGTGGATTTTGAAGTGTCGTCAACTTGATGAAGATGTTTTCTTCATTTGCTTTTGTTTGTTTGTTCCTGTCTTCTGAAAGTCAAAGTAACAACTTATACTTCCACTGGTTTCTCAAGTATCTTCTGACTCGAGAAACGTCGCAGTCTCTCACAGTTTACAACATCTCAGCATATTCCCGACTTCTCTCGCGTCCAATATCCGTCCAATACTCGGTCTGAGCCTCCGGTGTTAATAATGCATGCTTTGTCTCTGGCAGCCCCTGCAGCAGCTTTCACACATGAGCAGAATTTAAATGTGCGGTACATTGCAAGGTGGGTCCGTGTGTGTTTTGGTATTTGGTTTCAGGAACGAAGACTGTCAATCAAAGAAAAAGGGGGGGTGTTGATTTAGATTTTTTGTTTTCAGATACAAGAAGCAAAATTGAAAGTCAAGTGTTTTTTTTTTTTTGTCAAGACCTAATAGATATGAGGGGAATTTAAATACGGTTTGTTTTCATGGCGCTCTGAAACCGGAGGTGGTCGTTTACGAGGGAATGGCCGCATCATCGTTTTAGTACGGTTTATTTAACGGCAGCATGAGGATGTTAAGGCTGGATTCCAAACTCTTCTTGCTGGTCTTGTCTGCATGACTTTCTAAAGTCTTCATACGAAATACATCAGCAAACGCGAAAACAAGGTCATCTGATTCTGACTGACACACACACACACACACACACACACATCAGCCACAACATTAGGGAGAGTTAGTGGTTCTAACGTTGTGGTTGATTGTTGAATATTCTTCACAGCTGGAAACGGATATCAGTCTCTGAATGTGTCTCATAATAACTTATTGATTTCAGTGTCGTACGTCACATCAGTACGATTATTTATGTTCTGCAGTATCAACAGACCGAACAACTACCAGACACTCCTACTTCATGATCCATACTGGAGCTGATGAGACACCAGTACTACCGGTTTACTACATGATCCATATTGGAGCTGATGAGACACCAGTACTACTGGTTTACTACATGATCCATACTGGAGCTGATGAGACACCAGTACTACTGGTTTACTACATGATCCATACTGGAGCTGATGAGACACCAGTACTACCGGTTTACTACATGATCCATACTGGAGCTGATGAGACACCAGTACTACTGGTTTACTACATGATCCATACTGGAGCTGATGAGACACCAGTACTACTGGTTTACTACATGATCCATCATGGAGCTGATGAGACACCAGTACTACTGGTTTACTACAAGATCCAGCCTGGAGCTGATGAGACATCAGTACTACTGGTTTAGTACAAGATCCAGCCTAGAGCTGATGAGATACCAGTATTACGGTGCTGCCGTACGGTGACATGGACCACCATAAAATGGGACGTTGCGATTGGTCCAGACTTATCACATGACAGTAATAATGACAAGCTTTCTTTTACCGTTTAACATTTGATTTAGGCTTCATTGTGTATTTAAATGAGTCGGTGACTGGTCGTAATGTTGTGGCTGATCGTTGTGTGTATTAGCAGGAAAAACTAAGATTAAACTGATTCCAGAGCTAATAATGTATTTCCTGTTTAACCACGATCCCGATAACGGGTCTCAAAACATGAAAGAACAAACGAACCCTTACATCTTTCCTCCCTCATCAAGATTTTCAAAATGAAAATCAAACTTCTTCAAATTTTATCTTTTCAACCTTTGGACGTCTCAGAACTCATGATTGTTTTTACAGGTCAAAAACATCCTCGTTAAAAAAAACGCTACTAGAAGTTTAAGCCCGTCTTACTTTTTTCTCCTGCGGGGCAAAAGTCAGCTTCTAACATTCGGTCATCTTTTGTAATTCAGCTTTCACTTTGTAGTAGCATGAAAACAGAGTCGGAGTTGGTTCCACACATCACGTTACATCACTGTCACCGCATCCACGAAACTCCCTCAACGCAGATCTGCGTCTGTCCGTCCAGACGAACGCTTCAATATTTTATTGCGCCGCTGTCGTATCAAGAATGTTTGGTGAAACATTCCCTACGGAGAACTCAGTCCATGAAAAAGTAACGCTTACGAGTCTCTATGAAAAACGGATTCCGACATTTGTTCTCGGTGAGGAAGGAGAAACTGGACGGAGACTTTATCTTATATTTTCCTCAATTATCCTGAGAAAAAATACGGTAACGGTTCAAAGACGTTACTGTCAGAGTGTTTAAATAAAGAATTTTGTTCTTAAGGCTGACGTGACAAAAAAAACAAACTCTGCTGAACGCATTCAAGTTAATTACGTTTTAAATTGTTCAACCGTTTTTTGTTTTTATTGGACTCCGGGTGAATTAAGTGTGAATGTGAAAAACTGCAGTATTCCTCAGGAGCTGGTATTTTATTTATTTATTGATAGTTTTTAGATTGTTTTTATTTTAGGGTTTGGTTAACAAAGCTTTATTTGTTTTGATCGATATTTATTACAATTTTAAAAAATCTTCTTTTTATAGTTTATCCTACATAATTATTGTTTTTAAAACTAAACAAATACTGTATATAATGTTATTTGTTTTATCAGAAACAATCTATGGATCCACTGTAAAAAAAATTAAATAAAAAAAAACAACTGTATAATTTACGGTAAAATAACAAAAAAAGATATACTGTAAACCTGTTTACAGTACATTGTAAAACACCAGTAAATTAGCATAAATAAATATACTGTATAATAAAAAGACAATAAAGTCTGGAATATTTTTAACAAATTGTTACTTTACAATAAAAATGTTACTTTTTAATTACAGTAAAAAACTGTCAACAGTAATAGATTATACAATTTCAGACAGTAAATAACTTTATTTTTTATTGTCAGAATATGTTTAAAACCAAAATTCTGACAACCACAGCAGCCAATACTCTACCGTAAATTTTAAGGATTTTTTTACAGTGCACCTCACACTCTTAGATTAAAAACCAAATCTACCAACAGCTACAAATAAAGTTATGTGAACTTGAACCTGAACCTGAAAGCTAATTCTCCTGCTAATGGCTGAATGGACTTCAAATACAACTTCATGCCGTCAGATTGATCTTTTGAAATTTAAGCCTGTATTTAATGGAGAGTTCTGTTTTATTGTGTCACTCAGAGAAAACCTGTGAAGGATTTTATCATACGCCTGAAATGCGATTGAATATAACAAATGTAGCATAACAAATGTAGCATAACAAATGTAGCAACCATACATCAATAGCCTGAAAGGGGGCGGGATGAGGGTACTCTGAAATAATTCATCGTGACTGGTTCCCCTCTTTGGGCTGGGGAACCAAGGTTGGACGGTATGTTACCCGTGTTGTCCGTGTTGAGCCGCTGAGGATTTTTGGCGGCGCCGTGTCTTTGTTTGGTTTCTGATGGAGAACAAAACGTCGAGCACTAAACGCGATTATATCCCGGAAAAGTCGCCACAATAATGGAATCCGCCGCGGAGCCTTTGTGCTTACGGGACAACTGAAAAACAATTACATGGATCAATTTCAGATTTCACTCCCACATAGACCTTAGTGTCAGGAAGAAGTGGAGTGATTTGGGGAAAGGTGGGTTGTATACTTTTTTCAGACACTAGGGGGAGCATTATCTCCAGAAGTTTTCCGGCAATAATTTCTAAACCGTTGTTGGGACTTACGAATGGATGAATGGATGAATGGATAAATGGATAAATAGATGAATGGATGAATGGATGAATGGATAAATGGATAAATGGATAAATAGATGAATGGATGAATGGATGAATGGATAAATGGATAAATGGATGAATGGATAAATGGATGAATGGATAAATGGATGAATGGATGAATGGATAAATGGATGAATGGATGAATGGATAAATGGATAAATAGATGAATGGATGAATGGATGAATGGATGAATGGATGAATGGATAAATGGATGAATGGATGAATGGATAAATGGATGAATGGATGAATGGATAAATGGATGAATGGATGAATGGATGAATGGATAAATGGATGAATGGATGAATGGATAAATGGATAAATAGATGAATGGATGAATGGATAAATGGATGAATGGATAAATGGATAAATGGATAAATGGATGAATGGATGAATGGATGAATGGATGAATGGATGGATTTTGGGAAAGGTCGTTGTTTATTTCTGACAGTATGAGGAATTTTCCCTCCAAAAGTTTTTGGACCATAATTTCTCCATTCATCCAATTTGGTCCAAATTTGTTGCGTCCGAATCGCCTCGATGAGATCTATCGCGGTTTCTCTCATTTTACCCATATTTTAATCTCATAGTTCATATTTTACACTCTTCTGGGAGATTTATTTATTTATTTTTTAATTAAAAAAACTGTGAAAATACATTTAATTTGAGTTTTTCAATCAAGGGGATTGCTTGTGCGACGCAGGGGGATTGGAGACTTTTCAGGGAGCCAGTTTAGTTTGCTGAACGGCAGAGTGAGAAAAAGAAAGACGGGATAAGAAATGTCAAAAACGAGAAAAAGCAAACACACAGACAGAAAGTGACTCGGAGGCCGAAGGAAATAAAGAGCAGAAGAGAAAATGAAAAGAGTAGAAAGTAACAGAAGAGTGTCCTCCAGAAATCAAATGACAAACACGATCATTCTGTCTCCATCTCGGCGTCTGAAGCAGCATTAGTGAATCTCATTAATTGAGCCATTCATCGTAGAATGCATTCGGAGCTCTTTCTGCGTCATCTCCTGCCATTCAGATGTGCTGAAGATCAAAGGTAGAAGAGCAAGCAGCAGAAGATATTTGGTCTAGACTCCCACGCAAACTCTCAGTCCGGCTTATTAATTGGCCGCCTGTTGTTTTGTAGACCGGAGCATTAGCGAGAGATTTAGCCGAATACGAGCGCCGTTCCATCAGCGATGTTTTACATAGCAGATAAAAGTATAAAGTATGTTCCCCTCACAAACACCATTAGGCTTAAATAGCAAAAAAAAACGACCTTCAGAGCAACGTGGAGATCTGGATTTATGAACAACAAGGAATAAACAGCATTACATTCCTTTTACTGGAATTTAGTCTCCTTCTTGTTGCATCTATTCTTTGTACGGAAGATAAATACAATCAAGTGTTGTAAAAATAATACACGTGAAATATAAAGCAGTTTCTCTGGAATGGAATCAAACGTCTGCGTGAATTTAGAAAAACAAACAATGATAGAAAGGACGTAAAAAAAAACTTTACAGACTTTATTTATATATACATATATATATATACACATATATATATACATATATATATATACATATATAGGACTCGAGTAATACTTCCACAAGGAGCCAATCATTTGAGACAAACCACGTTCAATCAGAATCCGTCAATAATTATAATTAGACCCAGGTAAATCCCCCCAAAAGTCCCCAATCCCCTGCGTTGTACAAGCAGCCCCACCCGATTTAACCCCTCAAATGAAATACAAGGTTTCCACATAATCATTTTCTTTAAATCGCCACGTAATAAGTCAAATATGAACTATTAGAGTCAAATATAATATACACCTTATAGACGTCCTTAAGTCCATTCATGTCCACCAAATTTACATTAAATCGGAAAAACGGTTCAAAAATCAAGCCCCGAAAACTTTGGGAGATTAAAGCTGCCGCTACTGGTGGAAATATACAACCGACCATTCCCCAAATCAATCCAGTTCTTCCTGACACTAAGGTCTATGTGTGTATAAAATTTGAAGACGATCCAAAAATAAATATCATTTGCAAGTCATCCCGTTAACAAGCAGGATCTACGAACGCCATTACCATATAATCATCGTAATGTTTACGTTTATTATCGCAGTATCAAGAATGGGATATTTAGGTTCTGTAATCGACCCAGCCCTGAGGAGGAAAGGGCCGCCGCTGTGAAGTTTGGCTTCTTAGTTAAGGACATACATATGTATCTACATATGTGTTTGTGCATACAAACACATCATTCTACTGATAATGAAACAGAAATATTATGATCGTAAACTTGTTTTGAATGAGTTTTCATGCACTTTTCTTACATGGTACATTCCGGGTACCCCTCCATTAGATGTCTTTGGCCCCTCCCACCTCTAGTTTGATCGTCAAAGCAGCAAACTCTGCATGAACATGACAATGAATGAATGAAAACAGTCCAAACACACGTTGTTTGTCAAGATTACTTTATTATTATTTATTATGATTAAACTTTGTGTTTCTTGATTTATGCTAATTTAGCACGTTAGCCGATTCTGGCTTTGAAATGCTAATTCTTCCAAAACACGAGGACTTCTTCTGTGGCACATGCCCCCATACCTTAACGTATTTCATTGGTTATCCACTCTGTAGTTCAAGTGTAATTGACCAAAATGCTCCAAAAAGCACAATCTTGCAATAAAACAGGAGGATGGAAATAAAAATAATGTTCTGCGTTCTTGATTTTTCCTAAGCGGAGTATAAAATCGGTACATTTGCAGGCATTGAACTGCTGCTTTGTGCCCCTCTGAGTCTCATCCAGAGGCACAAGGTACCGTTTAGCGAGACCTCTTCCTACGCATCAAACGACACTAAAGTTCGGGCCCAGCGATGACCAAACTGTGCTCACTATCTAAGGAGCTTAAATGTCTGCAGCAAACCACTCATTCAACTTCATTTGGATACTGAAAAGAAAAGGAGAAAGTCCTAAATCACGCTTTGGATCGTCTTTTACAAACATCAGAGTCGGACACAGAACCAGTGAGGACCGGCAGAGAGTTTCAACCCTGAGCTTCATCATTAAAGCTCTCAGACTTTCCCACTGCAACCTCATAAAGTGTCTGGATCAATTCCTGGAAAAGCATTATTCCATGCGTATGCAGTGTTAAGTGACAAGCGCTTCATTTAGACTTTTTTGGGATCCCCTCCAGCTTCTCATTACGGCGTCTCTAACTGCTAATGGCTTCCCTGGGATTGTTTCCCAGCTGCGGTCAGAAATGACAGAATCCGGAGAGCGGGCTGAACTCCCCACCTGACCGGCGAGGATGTGCTTGTGAACCGTGATAATGACCATGTGATCTGTTCTAAAAATGTTTTATAATCAAGAAGCGTTTAAACTCCAAGACCCTCACAAACTGGGACTGCAGTGGAGTGAGTCAAACAATCTCCCCCAACAGTCATCACCGCCGCCTTCGTTTTAACGCCATAACTCAAAAACTTTTCATTGGAGCAATTTCAAACTGAATACCTACATAGACTTTGGTGTGAGGAAGAGCTGGATTGATTTTGGGAAAGGTCGGTTGTGTGTTTCCGACAATAGGGGAATTTTTAACTGTAACAAATGTTCAGCCATTATCGGAATTTTGTCCGATACAGTCAAAAGTCGGTGCCGATGAATGGACCCCAGGAAATCTATCTCGTACATTGAATATTTTTAAATCAAGTAGTTCATGTTTTACTCAATACGGGGAGTTTTTTAAAATGAAAAACACAGTTTTCTGGACAGAACTCAACCGATGTCCCAAGGATCATTTTCAAACTTGACACCCACATAGACTTTAGTGTGAGGAAGAACTGGATTGATGTTGGGAGAGATTGGTTGCATATTTCGGAAACGTAGGGGAACTCATTTTTCAGCCGTTGGTCCGGTTTAAGTAAAAATGTTGTAAATATAATATTTCATATTTTACTCATTGTTCTTCTTTTTTATGTAAAAAAGTGTTTTTCAAAGATAACCAACAAATTGTTATTCCAACTAGCTATATGCATATACATGCATGTACAAATACACACCCAGGGAAATATATATCTATTACAGAGAGAGTCATAGTCAGTAATCAGAGTACTCACAGAAACCTCGCTGGGTTTATTCTAACACCAGATGGGATTCCTTCTCTCTTATTCCATCTATCATTATATGATGCCCCCCCCCCCCCCCTGTGAACTCTGCTGGGGGATTCTGCCAGTAGGTGCCTTGTTGAAATTTTAATAAGGAGGAGAGCGAGGAAGTTAATTATCTTCTCTGAACACATTTTGGATTAGGAGGACCAGAGTTCTCACGGAGCCGCGAGTCGTTTGACTTTTTTCTGCCTTTTTTGATTTCCCTGAGTGTCCAAAATTGTTTTTATCCCTAGATAAAAGTTGTTTTACTCTTTCAAGTTTAAAGTGTTTGTCACAATGATGAACATGACTTCAACCTGGGATGGCTTTTAAGCTGTCGGTGAAATAAAACACAAACATCTCCTGAGTGTTTTGCTGCGTTTACATGACGGTACGTCCAGTTTGAGCAGATTAGTGGAGACTCGATAGAAACGTAGATGTTTTCGTGGAGAAGGAGACGGAAAGGTTTGTGTTCCCCAATATTGGGCATTTTTGCTGTTTGGGGAAAACTTCATGTAACTACACCTACAGGGAATATTCCAAAATGTCCCCTAATCCCCTGCGTTGTATAAACTAATCTCTTTGATTGAACTCCTCATCTTCACAGTGAAGTGGTTTTCATCAAAAATCTCCCCCTAGTGGGTAAAATGTGATTTACAATGTTTTTCTCCAGTCGATGACATTTGGACTTTATCGGACCAAGAGTTAAGAAATTAACTCCTGAAATGTTTGGGGCTAAAGCTCCAGCTAGTGTTGGAAATCTACAACTGACCATTCCCTAAATCAATCCAGCTCTTCCTCACACTAAGGTCTATTTAGATAAAACGTTTGAAAGTGATCCAATATATAGTGTTTGAGTTTTCGATGTTAACGCGAGGATATATCCCCAACGTTCCGGGATGTGATGATATAACTAGACTTAAGCCGTCGTCCCAGAGGGCAAAGGTCGATCCCCGACGAAATACCCAATCCCCTTCTTTGATAGAAGTCCTGATATTTAATGTGAAGTTGGATCGCCTCAGGAAGATAAAATGTTTGTTGCATTACTGTACAAGACTTTAAATCATTTATGCTAGCTACACATTACAGGATAAAACGCCCAATTTGCTCCACCCCCATCGAACAGAAACCCGTTTTAACCGTATCCGGAGTACGACATTTACATGAACGCAGAGAAATCTGGTTTCTCTTCAAATAAATTAATATTTTCTTTCATCTTTATTTAACCAGGAAGTCTCGTTGAGATGAAAAGTCTCTTTCCTGGCCGAACAAATACAACAAGTAATAGACAAAAAAATGACGTTAAAACCACAAATAAAACTCTCTCCTCCCACGAAAAACCAGTTCATGTCTCCATCAGCTCATTCTTCATGATGCTTTTAAGTTTTGGGTTTGTGGCGGGCTTAGTGCCAATGAACGCCAGCGTGGCGTTACGGGTACGGACTCTCATCGAGCGATTTTAAACCTCTGCTTTGACAGCTGTCAGTCACTCGGTCTGACACTGAGTCGGACGAGGGCGGCTGGATTGAGATACGGAGACGTTCCGGTGGCAGAAGCTCGTTACGATGAAATGATGTGACACCGAGTTTCTTCACTGGCTTTTTTCTCACAGTTCAGAATCTCACGGATTTGAAGAATATCGGAGCTTGAGCCGAGGAGGATCCTCCCACCGCAGATCTCCTTCAAACCGTGAGCCAACCACAGAAAAAGTTGCTCAGACGCCTCTTTCCAAACATGATTTCCTCCAAACCGCTGTTGCGTGACTTCTGGATCTGGATCTGGATCTGGATCGCCCTCAGCAGAACTTTTCGTGAACATGCAGAGAACTCAGACAGTCATTCTAATGTAGACCTCGTGGCGGCGGAGGGAAGCCAGCGCCACATTCTCTTTGTCAGCCGACGCAATATGAAGCCGTCGGTGCGGAGAACAGGATTAGCATAAAAGTTATTTATTCGGCCATGTTTCATGTTGAACTGGTGGAGCATGTGATCCGCAGCAGATGGCAATAACAACATACGAATTAAAATCACATTATTGAATCATCCGACTACAAGGACACGCCGAACATCGGGACGAGATAACGCCGGGCCTGAAAGACTCGTGATGCGATGAAAAGTAACAATTCTTACTCTGTGGACATTTTCACCTTCATCCCTTCTAGATGTGCTTTGAACTCCTCCCCTAACCCTAACCTCTAACCCTAACCTCCAACCCCTAACCTCTAACCCTAACCTCCAACCCCTAACCCTAAGTTCTAGTTCATAACTTAACAATAAAGGTTTCGGCGCCCAGGATCGCAAAAAATAATCAAGACCGTTTCTCCCTTGTTAGTATGTTGCTAGCAAACCATCTTTTTTACTTCCTCTGAGCTTTCAAATAAACCTTTATTGACAATTGTCCATAGCCACATCGGGCTTCAGGGTCCGGACGGGTCGTACAGCGTTAGCACTCACGTCGTTAGCTTCCGCTAACGCTTGATTGGTACAATGTGAGTATGACTCTCAAACAAGAACGACATTAATGTCGTACATTGTGAGCATGGCTCAACAAACAAATTACAAACACACACACACATTTCTCTTTCTCTCAGGCTCTCATTTTCATTTAGAAACACACACACACACACACACACCAACACACACACACACACACACACACACACACACACACCATCTGTGACAAGTCCCTAACCAGCTCTTAAGTATCCATGTCTATTTAGGAGGACAACCCATTTGTTTCCATAGAGCTTTGGTGTGTGTGTGTGTGTGTGTGTGTGTGTGTGTGTGTGTGTGTGTGTGTGTGTGTGTGTGTGTGTGAGAAAGAAAGAGCATTAACGCTGTGTTATAGCCATAATGACATCGTGTAAAGGCCATAACGGCGTCTGGGTTTCACACCCAGTCCTCCAGTGATCCAGCCAGCGTTGGTTCAGGGACACTGGGAGAAAACATTACTGAGTCCTTTTCCCCAAATATGGACAAGAAACGGCGGAAAATGCTCCCATGGCTCACTTTTATTTCCTCGTACACATGCAGGAGTTGTTCAAAAGTGAGTAGAAGCTTATCAAAACAGCCCAGAGAAGCAGACATTTAATGTCAGTCCAAATATTCAACGATGAATCGGGGATCTTTACCAAAACTCTCTGACGTCGGGGGTTTAGCCTTTGGAGGAGGTCAGAACGATCAAAGCAGGTTTAATCTTACATATAATGGAAAATTGAAGTATTCAGCTGGAAAGGGTTATTATTTTTAAACTTAGCATAAATGTCCATTGAAGACAGTAACGGGCCTTAAAACCTAGATTTATGAAAATGTTAATTTTCTAATCTAAACTAAGTTGTTCAATAAAAAAAAATCTGTTAAAATGAACATTTCTTATTTATTTTCTTGATTAATCAGACTTTAAGAATCCATACCATAATCTAAGCGTCCCTGGTTAAAGTTAAAGTTTAAGTTTGTGCATCTGTTTGATTTTATTCAAATAATCAGGTTTTTAAAGTGCATGTTTTACAAATTTCATAGAATCAGCATGAATCGGTTTATTATGAAAAACAATAGAAATAAATCAGTTAAAAATTTATAATAAATGTAATTTTTTTCTGGTTTCATTCATAATTTTGTGACAAAAGTCTATCACATAAAGTTTATTACTTTATTTGTGTTAAAAGTATGTGCTCTAAATACATGGACGATTAATTTGTAATTAATATACAAACATTTTAAATAGTAGCCTTAAATACTTTTTGAGTGCATGAATTGTTTTTCAGATATAAAAATTGTTTTTATTTTGTTGTTGTTGATAATACAGCAGTAAAAACTCATCGATGTGTACAAGTCTGCAGGGTCAAAGGTCAGGGAGGTTCATGTTAGAGCTGGATGCAGGTCATTATTGAAGCACTGAAGTAACAGAGTCACTGTAAACTCTCCAGGAAATAGATGCCCCCCAACACACCGGCGTTCTACTGTCGTAATAAAAATGCTATCTGTAGATCTTCTTCGTTCATAAATCGCAGTGTAATTTGGATGTACGACACATTAAAGAGGCGGCAGAACGACTGAAACTGTTTTCGGCTCAAGCCCCGAAGGGTTTCGCCTTAATTTTTTGGGAATCATTCCGGAATTTTCCTTGTTGAGTTTTCCTTTTTTTTTTTTTTTTTTTTAAAGTTTGCTTGTTTGGTGACATTTGCTGAAAATGGTGATGAATTCAGAAAAACAATTAAATAAAATGAAGCTAAGATTTAGACCTATGCTGCCGTATACAGCACGTATATCCCCGAAGAGTCCCCAATCCCCTGCGTTGTACAATAAATACCCCTGATTTCATTTTTTTGTAAAAGAACTCCCCCTAGTGAGTGATATCTGAACTATTAGAGTGGTGGTATATGTTTTATACAAGAAAAATCTCCACAAGTACATTCATATGCGTCCATTTCGACGAAATCCGAACAATTGACAAACTGCGGCCTGAAAATGTTTGGAGATAAAGCTCCCCCTAGTGTCTGGAATAAGCAAACTTTCCCAAAATCCCTCCAGTTCTTCCTCACACTAAGGCCTATGTAGGTATAATATTTGAAAAGAATCCATGGAACACTTTTTGAGTTATGGCGTTAACACAAAGGATCTACGGCGGATTGAGACTCCAGACTTTTTGGGGGGAAAATAAATAAGGCGACCAAAATATGCTCAAAGAATAATTTTCTGTTCAGCTACAAACGAGGAAAGAAAGTAACGGGCTGCAGAGGAGAAGACGAATGAACGTGAGAGCCAGCGGGGCGAAGAGGAAGAGAAGTTCACGTTTGTCATGCACGTTAGCGCCCGTACGGGTGAGCGGCCGTTAGCTCTGGGAGCAGCGCCCCGTCACATGTATACGTCATAATCAGACGAGGGGAGGGACCCAAAACGACAGGAAACGTTGGAGATGTCAGACTGGGAAAATCAAAGTTATTATTGGACATGAACCTAAAGCCATATATCAGTGTTTTCTAGCAGGAGGGCGGGGGTGGGGGGTGGCGGAGGTGAAAGTTCATGAAGTCAGTGAATAGGACTCAAAGTCATGGACTTAATGACAGACTTGGAGCGGGGATGAGGATGACGGATAAGAGGAAGGCTGGTGCTGTTGGTGGGTTTTAGTGACTCTGGGGACAGACGCTTCTTCGCTCCATCTGTATCCGGGCGTAGAAAGTCGCTGACTGCAGCAAAAAACGCTTCATCCAAACTCAGAGAACGAACGACGTGGATGTTTGGGTTCTAGACCGTCTGTCTGAGAAAAAAAAAGAAGCAATTTAAAGAAACATCACTTTGTCCTCCTGGAAATATGGAATTTAATATTTACTGACATTTCAAGCCGGAAGAATATTTGATTACTTTTAAAATATTTCGTCTTTCCATAATTTAAATCGGAGGCAGGACTTTGGCAATTTTCTCTGAGAGGCAGGAAGCAGCAAATTTATTATGTGTGTGTGTGTGTGTGTGTGATTGTGTACGTGTGTGTTTGTGTGTGTGTGTACGTGTGTGTTTGTGTGTGTGGTTGTGTGTGTTTGTGTGTGTGCGTGTGTGTGTGTGTACGTGTGTGTGTGTGTGTGTGTGTTTGTGTGTGTTTGTGTGTGTGTGTGTGTGTGTGTGTGATTGTGTACGTGTGTGTTTGTGTGTGTGTGTGTGTTTGTGTGTGTGCGTGTGTGTGTGTACGTGTGTGTTTGTGTGTGTGTTTGTGTGTGTTTGTGTGTGTGCGTGTGTGTGTGTGTACGTGTGTGTGTGTGTGTGTGTTTGTGTGTGTTTGTGTGTGTGCGTGTGTGTGTTTGTACGTGTGTGTTTGTGTGTGTGTTTGTGTGTGTTTGTGTGTGTGCTTGTGTGTGTGTGTACGCGTGTGTGTGTGTGTGCGTGTGTGTGTGTACGTGTGTGTGTGTGTGTGTTTTTGTTTGTTTGTGTGTGTGCGTGTGTGTGTGTGTACGTGTGTGTGTGTGTGTTTGTGTGTGTGTGTGTGTGTGTTTGTGTGTTTTTGTGTGTGTTTGTGTGTGTGTGTGTGTGTGTGATTGTGTGTGTGTGTGCGTGTGTGTGTGTGTACGTGTGTGTTTGTGTGTGTGTGTGTGTGTGTGTTTGTGTGTGTGCGTGTGTGTGTGTGATTGTGTGTGTGTGTGTGTGTGTGATTGTGTGTGTGTGTTGTTTGTGTGCTTCTCTCTGCCTGGTTGTTGTCTGTCGGCCTAATTAAGTGTGTCATTTTTTTCCGTCGTCACTTTCTGCTCTTAAGACAAACTTTGTTGTCAGACTTCTTCTAATCCGATTTAGGCGGAATCTTAAAACAGCAGCTGACCAGAAAACTCTCTCTCTCTTTTTCTCTCCAGCTCTCTTTGATCCTCATCTCCTCCAAATTCCTCGAGTACATCCTCCTCCTCCCACAATCACACAACCTCTCACCAGCACCTAACACACACACGCAACACACACAACACACATGTGCACACACACAGACACACACACACACACAGACACACACACACACATACACACACACACACACACACACACACACACACACACACACACACATACACACACATTCAAACACATACACACACATACACACACACACACACACACACACAGGTACACAAATACACACACATATACACACACATACAAACACACACACACATACACTCACACATCCACACACACACAAACATACACACACACACAAACACACACACAGGTACACGACACCTTAAAATGCTTCTCTGCTATTAAAACTATTTTTGTCCGTTTATTTTATGACCCGAAGCACAAACACAACAACAACAACAACAACAACAACAACAACAACAACAACGTTACTCTTGGGAGGATCTCTGGAAATTCTTGGATATAAAATGTCACAGTTAAACAACCATCAGTCAAACGTTGGATCGGTGGATCAGGAGGATATAAATAAAAGTTCTCCTTCAGTCGGATGATAAAAGACAGAACAAATTATTTTTCCACGTTATTGCTTCAATTATCACAGTTTATCATTCCTGCTGTGGTGGAAACACTTTCTTCCATTTCTCCCTCCATCACTTCTTTCTTCCAGGTTTGTTCTAGTTTGGACGAGATGAATTTGTCACATTGGCCTCTTCCTCCTCCTCCTCCTCCTCCTCCTAAACCTTCATAACTCCTGGATCCTCATCCGTCTCATTTATAACCAGCAGGGTTGCGTTGTGTTTTGCGATGGCGGTGAAGTTTCGCCGGTGTTCGCTGCTGGCGGCGGCGTAGCGGCGGTGAATCCATCAGACATGAGGAAGAATTCTGACTTTCATCTTCAGACTGTGCCGCGCCGCAAAGAAAGCGAAACTCTGAAATCTGAATCTTTTCAAAGACTTTTTTCTGTGGAGAAATATTTAACGTGACTCCTCCCCCCTCATACCCTCTCTGTTCCGCCATGGATGTTTCCCAGTGACTCAGTACCACCAGAACCCCTTAAGTCCACCAGAACTCGGCCGTCTGCCGCGGTGACCTCTGCATGCGGGGGTCAAGGTCAAGACGACCTGCCGGCCTCCGGGGTTCAGCCGTTTGAATCTCGGATGAGAGGTCTGAGATTTATCGGAAGTTCAGTGGGACAGACTATCCTCTCGCACACTCGGGCCACAGTTTCATGGGGGTCTCCCATGTTGCTGCTCAGGGCAGAGACCCTTTGATCCCAACCTCCCCGAAGAGTCAAAGACTTTCTACCATACTAATGATCACACATCATCTGATGTAATAAGTCAATCAACTTTTCGTCATTCTCTGTCTTCTCTGGCTGAAAGTGTCTTATGTCATCATCTGTAGACGCAGCGAATGTATTTCACTCATCCCACAGAGTGCCGGCCCCCCTCCTCTATAGACCTCCTGCATTAAAACTCATCATTTCTTCCTGCAAAAACCCTCCTCTTCTTGCTGACTGTGCAAATCCTGTCCATTTCTGTGTCTCTCCACCCTTCCTCCTCCACCCTTCCTCTCCTTCTTCCCCAGTGCAGAGGTGCCTTGTATTTTCTGGGCTCTTACATAAGATTGCAGTTCCACCTGACCTTGCATATTCTACGGCGTCACTAGCACTCGTGTGTCGCAGATGACCTCACGAGGACGCCGACGCAACCAGCTGACAGGAAACGTCGCAGAAATGTTGAACTCACAGATACCGCCTTAGACTGAACATGCAGAATTACTTATCATAGTTGAAGGAACGCTTCACATAAGAATAAAGATTATCTCACTGTGTACTCGGCTCCATGGCGATGGAAAGTAAGGAGGAAGCGTCACGCCAAAACTGCACTGCCGAATTCTTCTTCTAAAAAAACTCCAGATATCTACCAAAGATCTCCAGGAGCCCACAGACACCCTCTCTGTTTTCTTTAAAATGGTGAGGTGCTCTCTATAGTCGTTCTGGTGTTGCGTCAAATCACCACTTCGTTGCGTTTCAACGGTAAAAAAAAAGGTTTGCATGATCGTCGTCAAAACAAAACAGACAAAGTCAGACATTGACTGATATTTAAACGGCGTTCTCGGAATGAACAGCTGCACTATCAGGATTGTGGAACAAAGATAGCGGCGTATTATGATGGCCAGTTAAAAAAACCCAATTGTGAAGTCAGCTAGCTCAATTTAGGCTAATATGCCTGCAGGCTAATTCAACCTGGCTAACATCACAATATTGCAACAGAAACAGGTAGCGGCGTATTTCGTCGTCATGTTAAACTCACCAACATGTAACTTTGGCTAGCTCAACTTTGGCTTATATGCTAGAAGGCTAATTTAACCTTGCTAACATAACAAAAGTGCAACAAACTAAGAAACAAGGAAACAAAATCAAACTTACATAGTCAATAAGTTCTTGAACCAGAGATAATTACACTGTCTGATGAACAGAGGAAGGAGGAAGAACGTCATCTGTTGATGTTTTAACGGTATCTGTTGATGTTTTGACAGTATCTGTTGATGTTTTTACAGTATCTGTTGATGTTTTTACGGTATCTGTTTATGTTTTTACAGCATCTGTTGATGTTTTAACGGTATCTGTTGATGTTTTTACAGTATCTGTTGATTTCTTACATTATCTGTTGATGTTTTTACAGTATCTGTTGATGTTTTTACAGTATCTGTTGATGTTTTTACGTTATCTGTTGATGTTTTTACAGTATCTGTTGATTTTTTACATTATCTGTTGATGTTTTTACAGTATCTGTTGATGTTTTAACGGTATCTGTTGATGTTTTTACGGTATCAGTTGATGTTTTTACAGTATCTGTTGATGTTTTTACAGTATCTGTTGATGTTTTAACGGTATCTGTTGATGTTTTTACGGTATCAGTTGATGTTTTTACAGTATCTGTTGATGTTTTTACAGTATCTGTTGATGTTTTTTCACGGTATCTGTTGATGTTTTTACAGTATCTGTTGATGTTTTTACAGTATCTGTTGATGTTTGTACGGTATTTGTTGATGTTTTTACAGTATCTGTTGATGTTTTTACAGTATCTGTTGATGTTTTAACGGTATCTGTTGATGTTTTAACGGTATCTGTTGATGTTTGTACGGTATTTGTTGATGTTTTTACAGTATCTGTTGATGTTTTTACAGTATCTGTTGATGTTTGTACGGTATCTGTTGATCTTTTTACAGTATCTGTTGATGTTTTTTCGGTATCTGTTGATGTTTTTACGGTATCTGTTGATGTTTTTACAGTATCTGTTGATGTTTTTATGGTATCTGTTGATGTTTTTACAGTACCGCTGAGAGTCGCGCTAGCTACGCTGTCGGAAGAGAACGCTCGACCGAAGTAATAAAGTCTTTGTATTTGTTCCGATTATATACGCATAAACTGATAATAACCGACGATTTAGTGACGAGCGAGAGAAGCGGCGCCAGACGGAGCGTTTTCACGTTTGTGTCACTTTGCATTCATTTTTAGCCTTGGAGGGAATATTTGATGATAAGCCACGTTAGAAGTCAAGAGATCAAGTGAACGCGCCGAGAATGAAGCGTGGTTCTGAGCGCGGCTCACAAGATGGAGGGGAGGAAGAAGAAAAACAAAGATGCCAGGTGTGTTGTGAGGGAGGAGGAGGAGGAGGAGACAGAGGCATGGGGAGTGAGTGGAGGTGAGGAAGGGGGAGGATGACTAAGCAGAGGGAGAGAGAGGCTGCTGGTGATTAAAGAGAATACCTCGAAGCTTAAAATCCTTTTTTTTAAATTTCAATCCAGCATGAATGTGACGACAGAGAAAATTAATTTTGATTTAAACCAGGTTTTATATTTAGCCCCTCCCTTTTCCCAGTATGTCCTCCTGCTGTGCCTCCATGATGTCATCGTTCCCAAAGGCTGGTCGAGTTACAACGATCGAAAAATGAAGGAAACACTTAGTCGTAAAACATGTGTAGAGCTGCGTCGGTTTAACCTCCGGGATCTGGATCGGTCCAGTTTGGAAGCTTTAATGGGTTGAGAATCACTTTCAGCTGCTTTGGTTCCAGTGAAAGTAGAAACAGGTGGACCGGAGAGGAGACAGCAGGACCACCTGCAAAAGGTTCTGGTTGTGGCCTCAGAACATTTCTATCTACTCTATTTCTATCTGCTCTATTTCTATCTGCTCTATTTCTATCTACTCTATTTCTATCTGCTCTGTCTACTGGTACCAACATTCGGTACCTGCAGCCCGATTCAGTTGCACAGGTAGTCCAGCTCCTCCGAATGGAACGGTCAGAAACATTACTAGGCGAGGAAGAACTGGAGTGATTTCATGTTTTATTCACTGGGGGGAACTTTCTCTCTTCATGAAAAACACAGACACAAAAATACATGGACAGATTAAGAGAGACAGAGAGAGAGACAGAGAGAGAGACAGAGAGAGAGACAGAGAGAGAGACAGAGAGAGAGAGACAGAGAGAGAGACAGAGAGAGAGACAGAGAGAGAGAGAGACAGCAAGAGAGAGACAGAGAGAGAGATAGAGAGAGAGACAGAGAGAGAGACAGAGAGAGAGACAGAGAGAGAGAGACAGAGAGAGAGAGAGAGAGAGAGAGAGAGAGAGAGAGAGAGAGAGACCATCTGCTAGTTCTGAAAGTCTCCAGGCAGACCTTCCTATGATGCAGAAAGAAGAAATCATGAATGCGTATCTGTGGGCGGATGAATCAGTGTCTCGCCGTCTCTGCAGGAATGTTTGTGTTTACGCCGTCACAACCTGTTTACAATGTTCCTCTGTGAGATCTATCTACATGTGGATCAAAAACACTCGTCCTGCCACACATCAAGACTTCTCCATTCAAAACTCCCAAACTTTCTCTTCTAACTCGACTCTTTCTGTCCTTCATGGAGAAAATAAACGTGGAAGTTTTTCTCTTTTTCTTTTCTTTTTAATGCTGAAATGTGTTTGTAATTCATGACAAAAACAAAAAGCAGCACAGAAGATAGTGAATTAACAGACAGAGCATAGCTTAGCTTAGCATAGTATAACATAACATAACATAAAATATACAATAGGTGATATATCTTACAATTCTTATAATTAAAAATGATTATAATATTAATCATAACTACAGCTACTGTCAATCAAGTCACACAGCGGTGAGGGGCGTGGCCAGACTTGGGCATCAGACTGGCGAGCAGCATCGCTGACTGATATGACATATATCTAATAATAATAATAATAATAATATGAGATATATAATATCTGTCATTAACAGCCGGCGATAATTAAGAACTTCTTAAGATCCGTCAAAATACATTTAACTCAGCACAGTCCATCCTCCGGTCTGTCGTTAAAAATAGCTGAATGAGTTTCACCCTGAACGAGTCACCAGTTCATCCTACAGCCGACACACTGATGAAGAGCGGTATGAATAATAAATGAATGGATGAACGCCGCTGCCGCTCGGTTCCGATCTTAGGTCCTTTTCCGATGACATGGAGGTCAGAGCGGATTTTACTTTTCCCTCGCCGATAGGTTTTAATTGAATTTGAAGAAAATATGTCAACTTCACAAATTGTGGACATCCAGCAGGTCCATCTCAGTTCAGGTAAGATACTGTTTCTGTTTTACTTGGGAACTCATGGAAATAAACATTAATCCAGTATTGGAGTTTGTTCAATTACTGATCTATAAAAACACAAAAATACTTGTACAAAAAGATATTTGAAAGTAATTTATTGATTGATATTATCAAAAAAATATCATGCTAAGCTAATGCGCTCGAAAAGGCTTTAACCGGAATCGTACTCTCATATCTAAAGATTCTGTTGGGGTGGGATCAGAAAGCTCGTGACACATTCAGGTCTAAAAAATCCCATGAAATTGAAGGTTTTTTATGTCTTTGCGTCTTCAAGTCTTCCTCCCTGCGCCGTAACGGGCGGACTGAACTATGACCTCATCCGTGAAGGGTCATTGATTTTGACCGCTGGGCTTTAATTGTCACGGTCATTACTTAACCACTCGGCAAGTAGAGATCCCGCCTCCGGACCCGTGGAATGTGATCGATACGGTATAATCAGAGGTAGTCATCATCGTCAACTTGAACGCTTGTGGTCGGATGCGTCCACTCAAAGCCCACTCAAGGACCCCCACGATCTCGTAAACAGAATCGACCGCAGTCAATACTGAACATCAACAAAGTAACAGCAAGGCGCGACTCAGGTTCTCCGAGTCAGACACCGGCCGACGAGTTAAAGACGTCCTGAAGTTTACGGGTTCAGCCGGTCCACTCATAAGAATCACATCCTCCCACTCAAGGATGCAGCCAGGTCCAAAGAAACGTTTTCACATGTGCCGCTAGTTCCTCGCCGTAGTGTCACACGGACAAAGCCTGAGAGTACGAGATTGCTCCGTAAGCTCAATTGATCCGGCTTTATTGCCGATCGATTCGCCGCCATCGATTAGCCGCTATAGATTAGCAGCCACACGTGAATTGCTGAAAAGGGCAGATAGACTTACGCCGAGGGAGGATGAGTCCGGCCCGCGGGGAAACCTTAAAAGGAGATTGAGTTATCGATAAGGATTGCGGTGGAACCCGCGTTTAAGTAGTCCACCAGGAGTTCCGGTTTTTGCCCCCCCCGTAACGAACTTCCTCCTGAAGGTCCCCTTCAAAATAAGATTAACGAGGCTTCAGTTCAAAACCGCTTCATCCAAATATTTGTACATGTTTCCTCCTTCTATTCCCAGATTCAGCCTGTGTTTTTGTGTATTTGTGTACGCGTATGCGTACTTGTGTGATCAGTGTGTGCGTCTCAGGAAATGAAGCATTTATTGGATTCAATATCGTGAGTGAAAAAGAGGAAACTTCAAACATTCCAGCTCTGGTGTACGATGTGATTAAATTCCTTATGATGGGGACGTACGGGGTTTATGATTATTTCATCTACGATGAAACAAAGTGACGCTTATTTTTTCCCAAAGGGTGAATGAAATTAAATGGATTTCTATCTCCTCTTTACTTTTACTTCTGACGCTCTAGAATCTAATCTGTGTCGTTGTCAGAGGATTGTAACCATATAGAGTAACGTAACGTTCACGTGTAACATCAAGAGATATTTATTCATCGTTTTATTATACGGAGGAAAACTAGTTGATTTAAGATCGCACTGGTTATAATCTCCTAAAGGATATACAACCCAAACATCCTTCCTTCCTTCCTAACATTCCTTCCTTCCTTCTTTCCTTCCTTCCTAACATTCCTTCCTTGCTTCCTTCCTAACCTTCATTCCTTCCTTCTTTCCTTCCTTCCTTCCTTCCTAACATTCCTTCCTTGCTTCCTTTCAAACCTTCCTTCCATCCTTCCGTCCTTCCTAACCTTCCTTCCTTCCTAACCTTCCTTTCTAACCTTCCTTCTTTCCTTCTTAACCTTCCTGCCTTCCTTCCTTCCTAACCTTCCTTCCCTCCTTCCTTCCTTCCTTCCTTCCTTCCTTCCTTCCTTCCATCCTTCCTTCCTTCCTTCTTTCCTAACCTTCCTTCCTTCCTTCCTTCCTTCCTCCCTCCCTACCTCCCTTCCTTCCTTCCTTCCTTCCCTCTTTCCTAACCTTCCTTCCTTCCTTCTTAACCTTCCTGCCTTCCTTCCTTCCTAACCTTCCTTCCATCCTTCCTTCCCTCCTTCTTTCCTAACCTTCCTTCCTTCTTTCCTTCCATCCTTCCTTCCTTCCTTTCTTCCTTCCTTCCTTTCTTCCTTCCTTCCTTTCTTCCGTCCTTCCTAACCTTCCTTCCTTCCTTCCTAACCTTCCTTTCTAACCTTCCTTCCTTCCTTCCTTCCTCCCTCCCTCCCTCCCTCCCTCCCTCCCTCCCTCCCTCCCTTCCTTCCTTCCTTCCCTCCTTCCCTCCTTCCCTCCTTCCTTCCATCCTTTCTTCCTTCCTTCCTTCCTTCCTTCTTTCCTAACCTTCCTTCCTTCCTTCCTTTCTTCCTTCCTTCCATCCTTCCTTCCTTCCTTCATCCCTCCCTCCCTCCCGCCCTGCATTCATTCATTCATTCATCCATCCTCCCTCCCTGCTCATCTTGCTTATCCTGCACAAATCTTTATGTTAAGCTAATAGACATTATGTTATGTAATTGGTTCTGGTGTTAAGAACCAAACTCAGAATTCTGTCATTTGAAAACTATTTGGCTGTTGAACATAAATATCTGGATATTTATTGATTTACTTTTATTTATATATATATAATTATAATAACTATTTGGAAATCAGAAAATCCTTCAAGGGTACATGTAGAGTGGAGGACAGGAGGATGTGACGCTGATGAGTTCTGAACAAACAGAGTGAAGGCTGCGGCGACTCTTCATCGCTGTAATCCTTCTATCAGCTGGGAAAATGTGCCTGGGATTATCCCAACGGAGGACTAAAAGTTCCAGGCAGCAACTTTTCCGGGGGAAAGTACGGAAGCCCCCGAAAAAAGAAATGATGTTCTTCACACAAAACCAAAAGGTATCGTTAATCCATGAACGTCTGTTGATGGTTCAAAGCCAGCATAGAACATATACTGGACCAACCAGGACTTTAAAAGTTTTATTCTCACTTTGGAACGTCATAAAGTTGGTTGAAGGAGCTTCAGTTCATTTCATCGAGTCAGAACACATACACAATGCCCAACAACCTCACTTCCGCTACGACGCTTCAAAATAAGAGCTTCAAATACTCTATTCCGAAACAGGAAATAGAAACACGTACTTCTGCCGTAAACACAAATAAATAGATTACAGAATCATGTTCTAACAGCTTTTCGTTGGTAGATATGGGATCGTCATCAGCAGCGATGGTTTACCGCACATACTGAAGGACAGGCGGCGGCTTTCAGGAGTGGCTTTCAAAGTCCATTCTGGTCTTTGGAAAGCAGGAATCTGTCTAATACACACAAGATCATTGTGTGCGCAAGAGTTATATATTTTTTACTCAAGGTTCTCCAGTAAAACAGCGTGCTTAAGAAGTAAAAAAATATATTTTTGTGGAAAGGAGTCACACAAGATAACATCACGGTCAAGACAAGTTTGTGTTCTGTACAAAATAGAGACTCATTTTTTATATCTGCTACTGGAGTGGATATTGACCTTTGACCCTTGTGTTCCAAAGCATCTACTCAATGAAGTATTTTCATTTATGCCCACACCCACTGGGAGAGAGAGAGAAAGAGTGAGAGAGAGGGAGAGAGAGAGAGAGAAAGACAGAGAGACGGGGGCAGAGAAAGAGAGAGAAAAAGAGAGAGACAGAGAAAGATAGAGAGAGAGGCAGAGAAAGCAAGAGAGAGAAATAAAGAGAGAGAGAGACAGAGAGAAGGGGGACAGAGAAAGAGAGAGAGAGAGACAGAGAGAGCGAGATATAGAGAGACAGAGAAAGAGAGAGAGAGAGAGAGAAAGAGAAAGAGAAGGAGAGAAAGAGAAAGAGAGAGAAAGATAGAGAGAGGGAGCGAGCGGGCGAGCGAGATTGCAAATCCATTTGGAAGATTTTAAGTTGTGATTAATGAAATAAGG
>JBBDHG010000148.1:1007500-1012500 GCA_037951165.1 Lophius americanus | reverse complement strand
AATACTGTCAAATATCAAAAGCAAAAAACGGTAAATTTCCCTTTTTCCTACTTATTTTCCTATTTCTGGTCAGAATATGTGGAAAATACGGAATTCTTCTGTGAAAATACAAACTTTTGTTATGATTAAAGGAACAATGCCATAATGTCGCAAGTAAATTATTACTGTAAAACTATTATTCTGTATAAAAACACAAAAAAAACAACTTTAAAGATTTAGCAGCAGCGTCCCATAATATCCAACAGACGATACAAAAATACGGTATATAGTTGTATATATTGTAATATTGTAATATGTTTACAATATTTTTTTACGGTAAAATTCTGGTTACCATAGCTGTTCATTTAACCGTAAATTTTTGAAAAACTTTTTACAGTGCTGCTTCAAGTACATCCCTATTACTAAAGTATCCGACATCCAGGGCCGTTAAATCTGGAGGTATTATGACAATTTTATGTTCTTTACTCAGTTCATAGAATTCCGAACGATTGAAAAATTGTCGAATTACAGATAAAATTCAAAACATGTCAGCATCATTCATATTTATGTCTCCCTCTCTTATCAGCAGAGTTAAAAGCTTTTCATTCACAGGCATCAATAACAGCCAGAAAACTATATTTTACATCTTAGTTACATCTAAATTCATTCTGGTTTTTAATTAACATCAACTAAAAAGAACTTTAAATGATTCGTGGTTAATGGCTGGTTTCTTTCTTCTGTCACAATAAAACGGTAAGAAGTCGTCTGCTGCTCCTCGTATCTTCTCCTGCAGACAGGAGCAGCAGCTCCTCAGGAAAAAGTCAGGTGCATGAAGAGCTTAAAGCTGCATTCCACATTAAATGCAAGTGACCCCGTGTTTTCTTGTTTTTAAAGTAACAGCAATGACGGGCGTTGAACGGCTGGAGGTCGTGAACGCTAACCGCTAGTTCCTTAAACCGTGCGTTCTGTTTGCTAATATTAACCTGCCACTTACTAATATGTTTATTATTTGGCGTTTTAAATTTTTTTGTCATCCGTATCCCCTCCGGGCCTCGTATCATCTCGACTAAGGATAGGCCTAAACTCTATTGACGTGCGGAAACTATCGCAATGCATTCTGGGATTTGTAGTACCAGTGGTTTTTTACCAGTGGGCCCCAGATAAAATTGTTGTGCGGGCCGGATGCGGCCCGCGAGCCTTGGGTTTAACACGTCTGAACCAAAAGAAGAAAAACATTAATGATCGGAGGAAAAATACATTCTGTGATGTTTGCGGCTCAGTGGGAGAAAAACTTAAAGATCATAAAGATGGGTGGAGCCATGATGGATGCCGGTGTTGTTGTACGTATAAAGTGTGCGTTTACATTCACAGATCTAGATATTCAGTGAATGTTGAGGTTCGCTTCGGTTGCAGGCAAGTGGGTAGAATAAGATGGATGCTGCTGTCTGGATAAAACAAAAGGAGAGAAAAGGACGAGGGAGTTCAGAATTGATAGCAGGAAAGAGAGAGAGAGAGACAGAGAGAGTGGAATATTGATGGATTGAGTTTGAAAGAGGGGGAGGATGAGGGCATGAGAGAGACTGGATGAAAACATAAAGTAGGTAACAGGTATACCAATAAGCTTGGGGTCAAAAGGTCAACTCTTAGCTGAAAGTGTCAAGTCGCAGTCCATCACCTCCTCTGCTTCCACGGGTAATTGTCCTGTGTGTGTGTGTGTGTGTGTGTGTGTGTGTGTGTGTGTGTGTGTGTGTGTGTGTGTGTGTGTGTGTGTGTGTTACTGCCAGACGTGTATCGATGGTATATTGGGTGAATATGTTCCTCTAAGACTTGGTCTGTTAAAACTGATGTAAGAGTGAGACATCTCTCTTCTTAGTAGGATCTATGTGAAGAGGGAACCCTGTCAGAAGAATGGATTGTGAGTCTGTCCATCCTTGTGTGTGCTAGTGTTTGCCGTGTGTTGTGTTGCTCAGTGATTGTTAACGCATTAGACTTGTGCTAGTATTTCTGTGTGTGTGTTTGTGTGTGTGTGTGTTTGTGTGTGTGTGTCTGGTGAGTAGACTTTGGCAATTCAGCTGCCATTAGCGCGATCTCTCGGGATCGTGTTCCATAGATTTCTTGAGGATTTTTAGTTTGTGGCCAAGGCGATAAAGACACGCTTAAACACCTTGGTGATGGAAGAAAGGGCAGAAAAGATGCGGATTAGCATCTGATGGTGGGGAAAGAGTGAAGAAGAGCAGAGGGAGGGTTGGGGTGGTTGGAGAGAGAGAGAGAGAGAGAGAGAGAGAGAGAGGAGGATGAAAGATTGAGAGATAGAGACACTGGAATGCTTTTAGAGCACACATTTATGTCCACCGTATGACAGCTAACGATTTCCAATCCAATCTAATGGACATTATGGGCCCTATACGTTCATTATGACCATTAAACCATTAGCTACAGGGCAGCGCTAACACACTCACACACACTCACACACACACTCACACACACACACACACACACACACACACACACACACACACACACACACACACAAACAAACACATTTTTACTTGAATCCAATAAAGAACCTAAAGAGATAAAGGATAAATCTTATTCCTATATTTTAAAGTGCTACATTTGTCCTCATGCAGACAAACACACGGGTGTGTAGTAATTCTTCATAGGCTCCTCCCCCTCTCCCCCTATCACACACTCGGACTCTCACACACAAACATCTCCATCCTGTTCTTGTCACTATAATAGAAGACGAGGACGACAATATCAGGAAAATACGATTATTTTTCTCCACTAACCTCCATGATTCAGTAACCGCACAGTGTGTGTGTGTGTTTATGTATGTGTGTGTGTGTATATGTATGTGTGTGTATATGTATGTGTGTGTGTGTATATGTATGTGTGGATGTGTGTGTGTGTGTATATGTATGTGTGTGTATATGTGTATGTGTGTATCTGTATGTGTGTGTATATGTATGTGTGTGAGTGTATATGTATGTGAGTGTATATGTGTGTGTATATGTGTGTGTGTATGTGTGTATATGTATGTGGGTGTATATGTGTGTGGTATATGTATGTGTGTGTATATTTATGTGTGTGTATATGTGTGTGTGTGTATATATGTGTGTGTGTGTGTTTGTATATGTGTGTGTGTGTATATGTGTGTGTGTGTATATGTGTGTGTGTGTATATGTGTGTGTGTGTGTATATGTGTGTGTGTGTGTGTATATGTGTATGTGTGTGTGTATATGTGTGTGTATATGTGTGTGTATATGTGTGTGTGTGTGTATATGTGTGTGTATATGTGTGTATATGTGTGTGTATATGTGTGTGTGTGTGTATATGTGTGTGTGTGTATATGTGTGTGTGTGTGTATATGTGTGTGTGTGTGTATATGTGTGTGTGTATGTGTGTATATGTGTGTGTATATGTGTGTACATGTGTGTGTGTATATATGTGTGTGTTGCTCGTACAAAAGGCAGATGATTGGGGACTTTTCCTGGAATAAACCCTTGAAGTCGGGAACATAATCTTAGCTCTAGTTTATAAAGGATATTTGCTCATGAACTCTTCTACATCTTCCTCATCCTTCAAACCTGGTGAAGGTAGTTCAAGTTAAAAGAGAAGCCTTCCAGTCCACTGGCCTGTTGGTTCTGATGTATGAGCGCCGGGTCGTGGCGCTCCAGTACATATGTTTGTGTTCATGAGTGTGTGCGTTTGAGACGTGTAATAACTTTTTCCTCATTACGCCGGTTTCGGGTTGCTGCTTCCATCTTCACCAACCGGAGTTCAATTACCGGGATCCCTCAGGCTAACCTTTTATCACTGCGTAAGTAGTTCCCTAACACCCACACTGTGTGTGTGTGTGTGTGTGTGTGTGTGTGTGTGTGTGTGTGTGTGTGTGTGTGTGTGTGTGTGTGTGTGTGTGCATGGTCAAAGCCACGCCGTTTAAACAGGAAGTTAACACGCAGTGGTGTTTCTAAACACACCGTATCCAGGAGCAGTGACGCGTGGATGACATCGGTGAACACTCATTACCTTTTTTTGTTTTTCTCCTTTAGCTTAAAATCATTTGTTATTTGTTTCCCCCCCTCACTTTTAAATGGCCGCGTTTGTTAAACGCACACAAGAGCAACACACAGTCCTGATTCTGGTTTCAGCCGTCGATGAGGCTGAACGCGTTCATATTCAAAACTGAACAGAGAACGTTGTTGTGTACGACAAAGGGTCACATGACAACGTGAAAGTCGTCGAGGAACATGTTCAGAATAGAGTTGGATGAAATAGAAGTAATATTCAGGGACAGGAATCCCCCAAAAGTCCCCAATCCCCTGCGTCGTAGAAGCAAAACACCTGATTGAAGTTTTTCTAAGTGAATGCAGAATTAAGTCTATGTTTTTTGGTTTTTTGTAAAATAAAGGCCTGCCTAGTAAGTAAAATATGAACTTTTAGTATAAAATATACTTATAAATGTATATGTGATGAATGGGCTTGAGTCGATTCTTACGCACCAAATTTGTCTCAAACGGTTGTGAAGTTAACCGTTTGAAAACTGTGTTTTTTCTAAAAAAAACAACAAAAAAACCATCATACAGCTCCCCCTAGTGAGTAAAATATACACTATTAGAGTAAAACACCAGAATCAATACGAGGTAGATTACCTCAAGTCGATTCATCAGCACCGGATTTAGACTTATTGGACCAACAGTTAAGAGATTATGGCCCAAAACAGTCAGAGATAAAGACCCCCTAGTGTTGGAAACATCAAACCGACCTTTCCCAAAATCAATCCAGTTCTTCCTCGCACTGAGGTCCATCTGAGTAGAAGGTTTCAAAATGATCCATCAAATTGTTTTTGAGTTATCGCGTTGGCACGAAGGATGATTCCATAATATCCCCGACAAATAGAGTGACGAAGAGGAGGAAGGATGGAAAGAGTTCTTCTTCATAGTCGCCGCATTCACCCGCTCATGATGTCCCGCCGCCTCAGACGAGTCTTTGTGTGTTTGTGCGAACACTTTATATTG
>JBBDHG010000148.1:975000-1002500 GCA_037951165.1 Lophius americanus | reverse complement strand
GGATCTGCGTGTTGTATTGGAGCTCGGGTTCATCGTGTATAAATGTTTATATAATATCTTATACTTTATGAAATCAGTTGATAAGCATTTAGAATCTTTCATAATTAGATCATTGACTGAGTGATTTTTCTTTGTTCTTTATAATCTACATTTAGAGAAAGTCCCCTCAGCTCTGAATTCTATTCAGAGCTGCAACGTCTATTCATGTATGTGTATATCTATATACTATCTATCTATACTATACAAATAGTTTATACAGTATATATATATATATATATATATATATATATATATATATATATATATATATATATATATATATATATACACGGAATATATATTTATATGTAGATATATATATATATATATATATCTACATATAAATATATCGTCTGTCTGTCTACCTGTCTGTCTGTCTGTCTGTCGCCTGTATCGTCTGTCTGTCTTTCTGTCTGTCTGTCTTTCTGTCTGTCTGTCTATCTATCTACCTGTGTCTGTCTGTCTGTCTGTCTGTCTGTCTGTCTGTCTGTCTCTCTGCCCGTCCGTCCGTCCGTCCGTCCGTCCGTCCGTCTGCCTGCCTTGCCTGCCTGCCTTGCCTGTCTGTCTGTCTGCCTGTGTCTGTCTGTCTGTCTGTCTGTCTGCCTGTCTGTCTGTCTGCCCGTCCGTCCGTCTGCCTGCCTTGCCTGCCTGTCTTGCCTGCCTGTCGTGCCTGTCTGTCTTGCCTGTCTATCTGTCTGTCTGTCTACCTGTCTGTCTGTCTTTCTGTCTTTCTGTCTGTCTGTCTATCTATCTACCTGTGTCTGTCTGTCTGTCTGTCTGTCTGTCTGTCTGTCTACCTGTCTCTCTGCCCGTCCGTCCGTCCGTCCGTCCGTCCGTCTGCCTGCCTTGCCTGCCTGCCTTGCCTGTCTGTCTGTCTGTCTGCCTGCCTTGCCTGCCTGCCTTGCCTGTCTGTCTGTCTGTCTGCCTGTGTCTGTCTGTCTGTCTGCCTGTCTGTCTGTCTGCCTGTCTGTCTGTCTGCCCGTCCGTCCGTCTGCCTGCCTGTCTTGCCTGTCTGTCTGTCTGTCTGTCTGTCTGTCTGTCTGTCTACCTGCCTGTCTGTCTGTCTGTCTGTCCGTTTAGACGATGCTCCACTCTGCTAACATTTCCTAACGTCAGCATAAATGGTTGGACTAACATTCAGCAGGAGGTGAAGGATGTCGGACCCCTTTAGAGAGAAAGCATAGGGGAACAGAAAAAAGAAAAAAGAAAAGCCCAAACGGTCAGTTTGAGGAATCAAAAGAATCGGGCGTTGCAGTGAACTCTTGAGAAGACTTCTCACAGAAGTCAAGTCCGTCGTGTGGAGAGAGGAGTGTGGAGGGTTTTCTGTCCTGACATCTTTGCTCTGATCCCTCTCCTCCTCCTTAGTGGGAGTGAGGGATGGATTCCTCCTTCTTCAGACTCTCCCTTTCATCTCTATTCCATCGCTCCATCCTCTTGGGGACGGAGGAGGGGAACGGTACCGGCACCGGCACCGCCGGATCTTCACATCCTCCCCTCCTCCTGCGGGATTCTGGAGCCGTGAACCCGCCTCCAACCCGAGGTGGGATGTTTTCATCTGTTTTCCCACACTCTGTCCTCCTTTAATACGTTTGTCCTCCTCTCTGTCCTCCTTCTGTTCATTCCTTCACTTTCATTTATTTTCCTTGACATAGATTCGGTTCATCTGGAATGCCGGAGAAGAACCGTTTTTTGCTTTTATGGTTTTCAATACAATCGTTTGAAAACTGGGATTTTTCTCATTTCGCCGCCGCAGATCCTTCGTGTCGACGCGATAACTCAAGAACTACGTCGTGGGTCATTTTCAAATTTTACACCCATATAGACCTGAGTGTGAGGAAGAACTGGAGTGATTTTGAGTAAGGTGGGCAGGCATATTTCTGACAATAGGGGGAGCTTAATCCGGGCCATAATTCTCCACCATTGGTCCAAATTTGGTGCCTAAGAATCGACTCTATCTGGAATTATATTTCCTCTAATTGTTCATATTTTACCCACTAGAGGGAGCTCTTTTATTATATAAGAGATAGAGATAGATTCTCGACTTTGTCACTTTTTATTCAAATAATTGATATATAACACGTTTGGGGAAGTTTATTTTTTAATGAAAAATACTGTGGATATAATTTCACATTTAATTAGAGGATTAAAATCAGGGGGGGTTGCTTGTACAATGCAGGGGACTGGGGACCTTTCGGGGCCAGACCCTTGCTGTCGGGGACGACGTTTCCTCAACTTTTCAACCATCTGATTTAATCTTGACCTGGACCACATAAATCAACTCAACGAGATATATCTTGTATTGATCGTAAAATTACCCTAATAGTTCATATTTCACTCACTAGGGGGAAAAACACTGTTTTCAAACTTAACTCAAAAACTACTTAATGGATCAGTTTCAAACATTATACCCATATAGACCTTAATGTGAGGATGAATTGGAATGATTCGGGAAAGATTCAGTTGCATATTCCTGACACCAGAGGGAGCTTCCCGAAAAGTTTTCGGTGCCCTAATTTTGCAACTTTTGTTCGGATTTAGTCCGACCAAACCTCACTTTGATGGGGACATAACTTTACATTTAATTTGAGGAGTTCAACCAGTGGGGGGTTTGATTGTATAACTCAAGGGATTGGCTGCTTTTATACATAACATTGCATTTAGGGGCGGGATCATCGGCCTGGTTGCTCTTATTTTCCTTTTTTCAATCTCCTTGAAACTTCTTGTTCACAACTCTGGGCTGCTTGAAAGGTAAATCTTTTTTTACTCATAACATCACTTATATATATTCTGATATCTTTTGTGCGTCCCACTGATGCACCCAGACTTTTATTACGTGTTCTTCGATCCTAAGAATAGGTTACATTACCTGGATTTGTGCTGCACTCTACCTTCAGGCCTGAAACCACGTTGACGGCTCACTCTTCACAAATAGACACAAAGTCTGGGTTACAGTCTTTTCTCTCACGACTCCTCTATTCACAATTGAGCTGCATGCTTTCAGAGGCTCGTCGACTCCCACCGCCTTCTTATGCCCCCCGCCCCGCTTTGCTCGGAGACAGGCTAAATTTACCGCCTTTGGTTCCCGGAAGTTTCTGAAATGTTGACTAACTCCAGCGGAGGGTGGTTAACACTCGCAGGCAGACACGACTGTGTGACGGCGCTTCGTCGATTTCCAAAGGGATTTGACTTGGATCAGCGCAAAGGCAACTCAACGCTGTTTGCTCCTTATACCCCCCCCCCCCTTTAAAAGTGGGGGATATAACGGAATCATCATAGCCGCTGACGCAGATCCTTCGTGTGATGGCAATAACTTAAGAACTATTTCAGGGATCATTTTCAAATGTTCTACCCATTAAGACCTCAGTGCGAGGAAGAACTGGGGGGATTTGGGGATTCGTTGTGTATTTCTGAGGATTGAGGGAGTTTTGAATGCAGAGTTTTCGGCCATAGTGGCTCAAGCGTTGGTCCAATTTAGTTGAGGTCTGGGACCTATGATTCGACTCAAGGAGATTTTTGTTGTTGATATCATATTTTACTCACCAGGGAGTTTTTACCTTTTATGGACATAACTTCATAACCGTTTGTATAATTTAGTCCAAACTCTCTGCACATGGATCAACTGGAGAAGATTTGTGTTTTTATAACTTATTTTACTCCAAAAGTTCATATTTTTACTCACTAGGGGGAGCTTCTTCCCCCCCCCCCATAGATCTTAATGCGAGGAAGACCATAATTTCTGAACCACCAAACTTCCATTGAGGAAATCTACCGTGTTTGTATCATATTTTACCCATGTTTGAATCTAATAATTCATATTTTACTCACTTGCAGTGGACTTAACTTTATATTTAGTTTGAGGAGTTCAATCAAGGTGATTGGTTGTACAACACAGGGGATACGGGACTCTTTCGGGGATCTACCCTTGCTAGTAGCTAGTTTCAACTTGATATTGTCTCGAATGAGGCCAAATATTTTAATCTTATTACCGAGCCAGACCCACTGCTGAGGGAAAAGTCAAGCAGCTATTGTATCGACCCTCTTCAGACCCAGCTGTCGTCTCGGCGCCGACGGCTCGCCTTAGGACGACGCTGCCAACCAAATTCCATTCATTTCTTTCAGCACCTAGCAATGAAGAAAAGCCTGCATTTTATGAAACCTGCCAATTTGGCCTCACACTTTCATTTCGTCTATGATGTCCTGGCGAGAGACGCGGCGTCTCCGGTCTCTTTCATCCTCTGGGAGTGGGCTTCCCACAGGTACGCCGGCGCCGAGGGCCGCGCTTCAAATTCATTATCAGCTGTCCTAAAGATGAGAAGCCAATCCGTCTGAGAGGTGTCCGCAGGTCTCTGTATGCTGTCAAGACTGAATAAGCTGTAGAGAAATGCCAACGCACTCCCCCATGTGTGTGTGTGTGTGCATATGTGTGTGTTTTCATAAGTGTGTGTGCTAGCGCTACAGGTAGCATTGTTTTTAGATTGACTGTGTTTTTAGAGCCTCCCTGTTTGGTTGTTTTTAATCCAGTTCCAGTAGCTCAGCTCTTTCCTGATGAAGCGGTGTAGTAGCGTCCACAGATGCTACTTCTGATGCTCCGGCCCGGCGGAGGTCTCGGCTGCGGCGGTCTGTAATAACAGCGGGGGTCTAAAGGGGACCACCGACGCTGCGTGTTATCGTTAGAGGTAGAAGAGGAAGAGTGAGATATAAGTAACATGGCGCTGAAACAGAGGAGGCGTGTTTCTCAGCTGGATGCAGTTATGCTAATCTTAATCGAGATAGAAGGTTCTGTCAGGAAGACTATCCTCCCACACACTCGGGCCACACTACTCCTCATACCGCCTGTGTTATCCTCACCTTTCGCACATGCTCGGTCTCAACTTCCTGCTTCTCGATCTGAGGCATCATTTGATATCAGGTGCACCCATTCAGGTAGCCTCTCCCATCCAATCACCTGTGTCTCGCCTACATGCTCCGCCCATCACCGTCAGCTCCTAGTCTTTAAATATGATTCTCTCTCCATTCATCTAGTTCTTTCATGCTGCTTGTTCTCATGCCCTCCAACCCATCGTCTCCACTTCGTAATCCGTTGGTCCTATTATTGCAGATTTGTTGAATCTGAATCGACTGGAGGAGATTTTCCTCCTGTGTTTCCACTGAAGCCAATAACTCAAAAACTATTTCATGGATCATTTTCAGGTTTTCTATCTACACACACCTCAGTATGAGGAAGAACTGGGGGGATTTTTTTTTGGGAGGAATTCCTTGTATCATTCTGACACTAGGGGGAGTTTTATATGCAAAAGTTTTCGGCCATACAAACAATGTATTTGAATTGTACAACACAAGGGGTTGGGGACCTTTCGGGGGAAAGACACGTGTGCGTGTGTGTGCGTGTGCGTGTTGGTGTGTATGTGTGTGTGCGTGTGTATGCGTTTGTGTTTGTGTGTGTGAGTGTGTGTGTGCGTGTGTGTGCGTGTTGGTGTGTATGTGCGTGTGCGTGTGTATGCGTTTGTGTTTGTGTGTGTGCGTGTGTGTGTGCGTGTGTGTGCATGTGCGTGTTGGTGTGTATGTGTGTGTGAGTGCGTGTGTTTGGGTGTGTTTTTGTGCATTTCAAAAGATTATCAAAGTGTACTGTCTGAAACCTGAAATCTCTGCAACCAATCAATCATCCACCCACTACACCCTCACTCATTCATCCACCCACTCATTCATTCATCCACCCACTACACCCTCACTCATTCATCCACACACTCACTCATTCATCCACCCACTCATTCATCCACCCACTCACTCATTCATCCACCCACTCATTCATTCATCCACCCACTCACTCATTCATCCACCCACTCACTCATTCATCCACCCACTCACTCATTCATCCACCCACTCACTCATTCATCCACCCACTACACACCATGTGTGTTTCTGCTAACCACACACCTGCACCTGGACTGCTTTCATTTATATTTCAATTCCAATTATATTTATTCATGTCTTTGGAGATCAGACTCTATCTTTCTATATATATATAATATTTACAAATATCTCAGCGTCGATGACGATTCAATTATATTCCCGACTTTTCGGGGCTGAAGGAGATGGAGTAAAAAGAGAAAACGGTTGTAGTAAGAGTCGGTATCCATGACAGAAGCTTCTAAAAGAAGGACGTCTGATTCGCCAGCATCTGAGAAGAACAGCGACGAATCTGAAAAAACACAGAAAAGGTGGAGTTCCTCCGACCCTGAGGTTCTGAGTGTTCCAGAGCCTCGGCCCAGTGGTTGGAGGCGGATTCATGTGTTCATGCTGGGAGGACAATGAGACTAGCAGCAGGTCCATATCTATAATGAATGTCTGTAAGAGGACAGAACCAGGACATTCAGTCATGTGATTTAATATTCTCTCACTGATGAGGAGCTTTTAAAGCAGGTGTGACATGCTCTCTTGCTCTCTCTCTCTCCCTCTCTGTCTCTCTGTCTCCCTCTCTCTCCCTCTGTCTGTCACTCACTCACTCACTCTCTCTCTTTATCTCTCCCTCTCTCTCTCTCTCTCTCTCTGTCTCTCGCTCTCGCTCTCTCTCTCTGTCTCTCACTCACTCACTCACTCTCTTTATCTCTCCCTCTCTCTCTCTCTCTCTCTCTGTCTTTCTTGATGCTTTTATATCCATGGCGACGTATTGGTTCACCTTTGACCCCTCCATTAGATTATGATATAAATTGCTTGCATTGAAATTAGGTTTCCCCTTCTTGTCCTTCTTGTCCTTCTTGTCCGTCTGGAGCTGGAAGACGCGTGTCTTCTCCAGGACAACTGTCCGTCAGCTGGCAGCGGTTCAGAGGAGACTCAAGTAATAGAGTCAGAGTCTCCACCCGTAACGCCGGCTCCACGGGTGGAGAGGCAGATTTCCGAATGACTACACCGAGAGAAAAATAGATGTGAATATTCGTAGATCTTCTCCAGGTTTCCTGGCGGGGACCATTGATTTGTGAATGAGACACAAACCTCCTCCTCACTGAGGAAGACTATCTCCTGTTTATCTTGTCCCACCCGTAAAAGCCCCGGTGCTCTGGGCTATTACAGTCGTACTGAGGAGCTGTTTACTATTGTCTGCTCGCCCTAACGTTAAAGAATCTCAAGGTCAGACTTCCACAACCTCCTCCTCACCAGAACCACAAGGTTTCTTCTGATCAGTCACATGACTCCCCTTCAATCCCAATGAGGGCCTCGTCATCAGGAGGATAAACAATCAGAGATGAAATACCAGAGAATGAGATGGCTATCACACACACACATGTACACACACACATACACATGTACACACACACACATACACACACACATGTACACACACACAGACACACACACACATACACAAACACACATGTACACACACACACATACACACACACATGTACACACACACACATACATACACATATACACATATGTACACACACACACATACACACACACATACTCATATACACATATGTACACACACACACACACACACACACGTACACACACACACATACACACACACACACACATGTACACACACATACACATGTACACACACACACATACACACACACATACACATATACACATATGTACACACACACACACACACACGTACACACACACACACAGACACACACACACATACACACACACACACACACATGTACACACACACATACACATGTACACACATATACACAATCACGCACGCACACACACATACACACACACATGTACACACACACAGACACACACACACATACACACACACACACACAGACAAACACACGTACACACATATATACACAATCACCCATACGCATGTACATACACACACACACACACAAACACATGTACACACACACACACACACACATAGACACACACATAGACACAAACACACACATAGACACAAACACACACGTGTACACAAACGTGTACACAAACACACATGTACACACACACACACAAACACATAGACACAAACACACACGTGTACACAAACACACACACACACACACACCTACACACACACATACACACACACAAATACACACATACACATACACACATATGTACACACACACACACACATGTACACACACACACACACACACACACGTACACACACACACACATGCATACACACGCACACATACACACAAACACACCAACTAACACGCATGCACACACACTCACAGACTAACACACATGCACACACACATTATATACGTCAACCTTTACAAATACAGTGTGTGCGGTGGAGGTGGGAGTTTACGCTTGCACTTATTGAAAGGGACACACTTATTTACCCGTCCGCTAAGTTTTCTCCTTAACACACCTACACACACACACCTACACATACACACACACAGAAGCACACATGCTGCCCCACTTAAGACTGGAATGGAGGAAGAGGAGAGTGAAGAGAGACCCTTTAATGTCAGGTTTCTTTGCTGAGAAGATGAAAGAGGAAAGATCAAACAAGCGGCGGTACGTGATACGGGAAATGTCACCTCTCGCCACACACACACACATACACACACACACATACACACAGACACGCACGCAATCACACACACACACACACACACTCACACACACACACACACACACACAGACACACGCACACACAGTGAGGGGATGACGATGGAACGTATGGATCATCTTGGGAGCAAACACTTGCTGGTTCCAGCATGTTTGTTTGTGTTTACATGTTAGGGAGTGTAAATAACAAGTCATTAACATAACAGCACATCCTCAGCTGTCTCGTTTTTGAAACTTTCATATCTCCCATCAGTCTGTGCGGCGACCAAAAACAACATAACAGCAGAAGCGGGTCGAAGGTTTTCCACCCGGGCCTTCGGCACTGTCCTCCCAGGCTTAAGCTGCCTGATTGATTCTACAGAACCAGGCTGCTGTCACACGGGTAACCAGCCCATATTTAAAGGGACAGTAACGTTTATCTAGAGGAAGAAGGCGGTTAAAACCAGGAACATCATCATCATCAACATCATCGTACGACCACCAAGAAAACAAAAATGAAATCAGATGTAATTATATCCAAAGGCGGTTCTGCTGGAATAAAATACATACTGGCACCGCCAGACCGAACACTGGACCCGATTCACGCCACAACACCAGCAACCATGTACAGCTTAGACTCACCATAGCTGTAAAAAGGGGGACGGACTTCATCTGAAGATGAAGTCCGTCCCCCTTTTTGCTTTATAAATCCTTTTCCAGTGGCGCGGAGGTCCTATTTCTTCAATCAGTTCTACTTAGTTGAAAATGAGCGTTCTGAAGGAGCAGAGGATATGAATGAAGCGCCTTTCTCAGACGTAACGCTGACGCAGGACACGCCCACCTTAAGAACACGCCCTAAAGAACCTAGCATGCCAAAGAACACGCCTTAAATAACAACTTCCAACTACGATTGGTTAAGAAAATATGACAAACAACAAAATCATCCCCTTCATTTTCACAGGCAGAGACAGTTTTTGGGATCCAGTTGGACTCATGTTAACGGCACCGGTACTACCGGAGCAAAGATTTTTTTTTTAAGACCGCAGCTTCATCAGACGACAAGCTGAAGCAAGCTCCAGCAGTGGAATTCAGATGTCGAGCAGGTGTAAACGTTGCGGTTGCGAAACTGGAATGTAATCCTGTTTGTAAGCGATCCGCTAGAACCGGTTCTGTCCGCTGGGATAACGGCAGCTCGTGTGACGCCCAGATTATCCCTCTGTGTCGATCCGTGTGTGAGGCAGTGGTCTCGTCCACGGGTTTGTCTGTCAGCTAGATACAAAGCTAAACTCTTAAAGAGTTCTTCATGTATTAATACATGAACTTTCATGTATTAATACATGAACTTTCATGTATTAATACATGAACTTTCATGTATTAATACTTGAAAGAATGGATCCATTCAAGTATTAATTCAATATAATGTACTTTTGCCTGTATATGCATCCTGAAAGAAACAACCTCTGCTTCTAAACTCCAAAAGACAGCTTCAAAAAATCAGCCAAAACATTATAACCAGCGACAGGAGACGTCCGAGCAACATTGATTTTTTTCATTCAAGAAGCGGTAGGTGAAATATATTTGGAAGCAAAATAACTTTTTGTTATCCTCAACTCGGATCCATCAGCCTCACCAGAGTCATCAGCCGCCACCACCAGTATCCAGACTGCAGAGGGGGGATATTCCGTGCTGCTCAGGGCAAAAGCCAGCCAATCGGGAGATTGGAAGAATCCGGTTCGAGCCCCAGCAAGCCACGGTCCAAGGTCACGACGGCTACCAGGGTCCCGTGAAATACGGTTGATTGGGGCTCAATTACGGGGCCACATATATTAAGAATCGACCGGATTATGAATGTTGGGGGTCCGCCCTGAGCAGCAGCAGCAGGTTTCCCCCCCGGGGAGTCCGGATTGCGGGACTACTATGTTTTAAGGGTCACATCTTCCTTCGTTCTTGGACGCAGCCTATGTGGATTCTAGAAATACCATCAACACACCGTGTTTGAGCTCCCATAATCCCTCTGGATCTGGCTCCGCGGATCAACGCATGCTAAGGTTAACACACTGCTAACACGGGCAGACGGAACCGAATCCAGGCTCTCCCAAGGTCAGATCAGGATTCATCTTCTCTCTGGTGTGTGTGTGTGTGTGTGTGTGTGTGTGTGTGTGTGTGTGTGTGTGTGTGTATGCAAACGGATCGTGTGTGTACAAATTGGATTTGCCTCCATTTAGAGGGTCAAGCAAACCCATTCTCTCTCTCAGAAATAATCCCCTGAGAGAGAGAGAGAGAGAGTTCATGTACATGAGAGTGGTTGCGTCACCTCTCATGTACATGAACTTATTTTTCTGCTGTTGTATAAAAGACTCATATCCAGGAGAGACGCCGTGAAGAACTGAGAAGGAATTAAGATGAGAAAAACTGCTTGAGGGAGCAGCAGAGGAGTGAATGGCTGTAAATGTGAGACTCAGCGGTAGCTTCTCCCCGGCTGATGCTGATCCGTGTCATTTGAAAGTGGAGTCAGCAAAGTATGACAAATGAGCGCTGGATGGCAGCTGAATCACGGCGGTTTGAAAAGGTCGCCTCTTCCCTCCTGCCTCTCCTCTTCTTCTTGTAAATTCTTTATCATCTGTCATCTGAGGGCTGAAGCCCCCCGCGGTCTTCTGGAACGTCTGCCCCAGACGCGCTGACTTAATGCGTCGTTTGCGCTGAATTAGCGCGGCCGGTTCGGCGCGTAACCATGCAAAACATTAAATAGAAGCTGTGCGAGATATTGGCTCATTTGTTCGGATCGGAAGCAGGTGGTGGAGGGTTCTGGTTCTGGATCTGTGCGGAATGTCGACGTCGTACAAATGTTTTATGAGTGAGAGAAAATCTGCTGCTGATTCTTACGTCTAGTTAGTGAGTGAGTTACTAGACTTTATCATAGTTACTACGGTACACACATACACTCACACACACATACACACACACACACACACACATACACACACACACATACACATACACACACGAACACACACACACACATACACACACACACATCCACATACACATACACACATACACACACATTCACGCACACACACACATACACATGCACACATATAATAATAATAATAATACATTTAATTTATAATGCACTTTACATTTGGATCAAACATATACATACACACACACACACACACACATACACATAAACACACACACACACATATGCACTCTCACACACATATTTATATATATATATGTATATATATATACATATATATATATACATATATTTATTTGTCTGAGATTACAGCTGTGTGAACGATGAAGAGGAAAACTAGGTTTTCTTAAAAGAAGAAATAAAAACGAAGTGTATTTTCACTTCATGTACGCCGATTTTTCACATTACATTAAACTTCCTTTGATTAACGTTGATTTTTTTTTTTTCTCTCGATGACTCGTTACGGGCGACGCCTCTGACGGAACCTCCTGTTGACAAACAGTCTGACGGGGGCCGGAGTTAATATGAAGACGAAGCTGTGGTTTCATTACATCACAGCTGGCTCCCACTTCCACCAGCCATCCCTCGGTTGACATTGAGCGTGGCGGTGGAGGTGGGGGTGGAGGAAAGAGGGAGGAGGCGGAGTTTATTGCTGTGTTTTATTCGTTGCTGGTGGCTAAAAGGATTGCCGTGGTTGAAAAAAAAGAAAAAAAGAAATAGAAGTAAAAACTGAGAAGGTAGATTTATCCCAATGTAAAGAGGCAGGCTCGGCCCGGTGGAGGAGGCTTCCAGTAAGGAGGTACAGGAGGGGAGGAAGACGGGAGAGACAGCACAAGGAGAATGGAGGCGAGAGAAAGAAAAGGAAGAAGGGATACAGCGGAGGAAGAAATAATGGCGTGAGGAAGGGGGAGGGGTGACGGAAGACTGACATTCAGAGAAGGAAGAAATCCATGAAGAAAAGAAGGGATGAAAGAGCAAAAGTGTGAGGAAAGATGAGCGAGGGAGGTGGGAGTGGGAGTGGGGGGATGGCGAGAGACATCGGGACTGGCAAAAGAGAGGGAATGGACAACAGCTCCGGAATTTAGATGAGACCGGACCGGAACGGATGATAAAACACGTTTACAGAGAGAATGGATGAAATGATGAAGGTAGAAGTGAAGGAATGTAGCATCAAGGAGGCACCTGTCAGAGACAATGAGGAGAAAAGGGGGGAGGAGAAGAGGGAGGAGAAGGATTAATGACGATGCAAAATCCAAAGCTTCGACCAACAATGAAGCGGTTGAGAGAATAAACAGAACGGGGGGCCGAGTCGGAGGGAAGGCAGAGGAGGGACCCGATAAATAATGGAAGGCGAAGACGGGTCGGCAGGAAGGAGAGAAAGAATGCTGTTGATAAGGAGATGAGGAGTGGAAAGCCTCTCAGGTGAATAATGATAGGATAGGCTCAAAACAGAGGTGGAAATAAACCCCCCAAAAAAGTGACAAACAACAAACATCCAAAAGCTGGGAAAAAAAATCCTCGTATCCTCAGGAACCAAATATGGTCTGGTAGAAGAGGGGATTATCCCCCCCGTCATTGATTAGCGCCGCCGTCTGAGAAATCCCCCCCGATCTTGAGAAGCAGAATAATTAACACAGGTGGCGTGTGGCGGGGGGGTTCGCGTCGACCGAGCAGGAGCTAATTGGGAGGAGGTGAGGGAGGTGTAAAAACATCATCCCTCTAAACTGTGTTCCTTTTTTTTAGGGAGAAATTGAAAGTTAAGACGGCGATGAGTGAAGAGTTTAATCCCGTGGAATTCATTTACTTTCTACGCGCCGGAGCATCAATAAATATCACTTCCTCCGACGCGGGAATAAACTTCCATCCTGGGGCGGAAGAGGCTAACCGTAGCCGCTAGGCAATAAAGTTTCCAAAGTGAAAAAGTCTTCGGTGATGGTTGTTTGTGGCTCATCTGTGGAATTACCGTTTGGTAAGAGATCCAAAAAATATGTATGAACAGAACTCGGAACATCTGACGTGTTAATGGCAGCAAAACTAGCGTGATGAAAATAAATATTTCTTATTCGTTTGTTTGTGGGCGGGATTACGGAAAAACTACCGAACGGATTTGCATGAAATTGTACCGAGATGTCGGTGTGGGAATATGTGAGAGATACTTAAATAACCAGCTACAATCTGGCCTTGGTTCCTTTGATGTTTCTTTAGGGCTGGAAATGGGGGCCCAATGGGCTGAATAGAGACGCTGAAGTGGAGGGTGCGATACTCAGAGAGTTTGTTGGAGTTGTCAGTAGATTTAGAGGCCGGCAGTCTGCAGGGATTTTTCATAAACCTGCAAAACTAGCATGCTGAAAAGAAAAACTCTTGTTGGCATCATCTTTGGTATAATAACTGGGCTTTGTCCTAACAGCTATTATGAACAGTCTGACAGCTGGCGGATGAATAGTCATAGATCAATGGATGATGTTGATTGGCGGATGAAGGACCCCATCGATTTCGCTAATTCAATCATCACTTCATTTAAAAGCATTGTTTTGTGTGCGTTTAGTTATCTGAAGCTCTTTTTCTGGACAAACTGGTTGGAATAAACTCCGTTCTCTAATCTGCCAGTACAAATATCTGAAAAGGATTCAAATGTGATGAAGAGGAAGAAAAGAAATCGCTTCTACTACGGCCTTCACATATTCTTTAGTGGCGACGGCTGAACTCTTCTGTTTGGTTTCGGTAAAATCCACATCGGTTGAGATAAAAGGGGCAGAAAAGTCAAGGCGATTCTTTGAGTGGCAAAGAATGATTGTGGATCCCAGTTTTCATTTATGAAGTGAAGTGTTGAGCGGCACAAACGCCGCTGCTTCTTTAAACACGACGCAGAATAGGAGCTGAAATCTTCACGGAGCTTTAGTTATGTTTTCAACAACCGTATAAATTTAGCTTTATGTTCGCTCGGCGCTCGATGTTAGGACAGTAAATCCTAAACTGTTAAACTCCTAAACGGTTGCTATAAAAAGTAAGGGCCCAGACGACGGGTCTGTTAAACTGAGAGCTTCTTGAGAATGATGATCCAAAGGTTTCTACCGATGAAACGGTGGACTGGACGCCTCGGGCGGGGGAGATGGACAGGAGGTTCTGTGCGGCATCAGCGGTAACGATGGTGATGTATCGGATCGCTGTGGTGAAGAAGGAGCTGAGTCGTGAGGTTGAGCTCGGTCCATCTGTGCTCAAACCCAAAGAATGAGGTAGAAGATACAGAAAGCTGAAATGAGGTTCCATCTTAGGGGGGCTGGACTCAGCCTTAGAGATGCGGCGAGGAGCTCAGACATCCGGGGAGAGCCGCTGCTCCTTCATGTCGATTAGAGCCAGTTGAGGTGGTCCGGGTATCTGATCAGGACGTCTTACTACGGAGGTTTTCAGTCTTGTCCAAATGGGAGGTTCTAGACCCAGAACTTGCTGGAGGGACAATGTTAGTCAAGGGGCGTCTATCAGAAGATCAGAAGGTAGCTCCAGCAGGTCCACATGTCGTAGGGTCCTTGAGCAAGACCCTGAACCCAATGCTCCCACGGCGCCTCAAAGGGACCGCCCACTGCTCCCTCAAACGCAGAGAAATCATTTCCCTCTGTTTCTACCATGTTTGTTAATAAAGATGGAGTTGTTACTATTAGGTTGCCTGGGAACACCTGGTGGTCCCCCAGGATGAGCTGGAGAGTGTTGCTGGGGAGAGGGATGTCTGGAAATCCTTTCTTAACCACCTGCCGCCGCAGCCGTGACCCCCGATAGGGAGAAGAAAAAGGACGGAAGCAGAACTGGAAGCATTAGACCGTAAAAGAGAGATTTCTCTGCACCAACCATGAGATGGTATTATCTCAAGGAAGGACAGAGGACACATGGCTTTGGTCAGCTGGTGTCGGCGAAGGTGGACGTCCCCAGACGTTCATACCTCCTCAACGTGTCGCACCTCCTCCTGGAGTCTAGTCTTTATTCCAACCAGGAGTCGGAGGGGGGGTTACACAGATATGTCTGCTAGCTGATCACTGCTGGGAGTAGTCCTAATGTTTCCACACAGCCTCTGCAAGGACTTCTAGGATATCTACACACACCTGAGCACCCTCACGCACACACGTACACACAACCACACATACACACAACCACACACACACACACACTCACACACTAACACACACCTCTACGAGCCCGTCAGGCTGGCTGCGAGCCTTGATTAAAATTTCCTCCATGTCCTGCTTAAATCGGGGGCATGGCGAATGATGTGTGTCCACACACAGATGGAGCTCTCTCCTACACACACACACACACGCACAGAAACACACAGACGCACTACACACATTTACTCACAACACACATAGACAGACACACATACGCACACACACACATAGACACACACACATACGCACACACACACATAGACACACACACATACGCACACACACACATAGACACACACACATACGCACACACACACATAGACACACACACAGATATAAACACACCACACATATGCACACACAGCACACGCTCACACCTAAATACACACAAATCACACAGATGGAGCTCTCTCCTACACACTGATACACACGTACATACTCACTCTCTCTCTCACACAAACACACACACACGCGCACACATTTAAATACACACTCCACACACATACACATGAAAACTAACACACACACACACACACAAACACATAAGTAGCTCACTCCTACACACACACATACAAAAACACACACACACACACACATTTTGGTCTGAAATCTTAGGATGTGTCAGATTTCTCATCTGCATGAGAAACCAGGAGAACACCTCCGATAAAAAGAAGCCGCCTCTCGTCCACTGACGTGGAAAGCCACTATGGAAATCAGCTTTTCTCCTCACAAGGCCAGGAAGCTAAATGGATAAAAGGGAGAAGACTATTTTTCTTCTGCATATATGGATAAGGTCAGGAAGGCGTCTTGGTAGACCATGATGATGTTTCTGCTCCGTGTAAAAACAGATAGCAGGTAGATGAACGCGATGGAAGGAATCTGCGACGCCGACCGAACGAGGCGTTTGGATATCGCTGTGGGTTCGATCCTCAGCGGCTCACGGAAAGAAACGATCCTCCTCCTGTGAACACCGTAAATATTTATATACAGCACGGCGCCTCAGGTCCTCTCAACACGGCCCAGCCCAGAGGACTGCACTGTAAAACAGTTTTAAACGTACACAGTCGTTCAAAAAAGGTAGAACAAAAAAGAATAGGGAATAGTGAATAATTTAAGGAGGTGGTTGTAATGTTATGGCATATCTGTATATTTCCATCTTCTTTCAACTTTTTGTTTCGGCCACATCAAACCAGTGCATGTGGACTTCTCTGGTGGGGGGGTCCAGAAGGCTAAGGATGGTTTCATGTGAGGAATGAAGATGGTTGAGAGTTTAGAGGAACGGCAGCTTCCTTTTCCCCAATCAGGATTACGGCTCAAACACAGACCTCGGCAGGTTTAAGATAGGTTTACCTGAACACTAGCTGCCACTTTTTGTTTATTTCACATGGATTACCGCCTGACTGAGGAGAATAAAAACACGACTCGCCTTCCCGCCCAGCATGCTAGCATCCTGTTACACATCAGAAGAACCCGTGTCAGAACCACACAAAAGCCCGGGGCTGCCTCGTAGCCAATGTATGTTTGCTGCTTGCAGATGTTTTCACAGTTTTCACACAAGCTAGCACAACAGCAAGGTGTGCAAATCACTATGAACATGTGACTCGCCCTTTGATCTCCGCGCGGGACATTTATTGCACCTAAACTCTGGCCGGTGTCAGATTGGGGTCCAACCACCTTTTGATTAACATCACTCTGATTTTATGTTAGCATCAAGAAAATTAATGTGACTATGTGCATCATGTGTGTCAAGCTCATATTAGGACAAGAACACCTTTAGATAAACTGTGCTTAGAGGTCAAGGACGGGGCCCTGGGGGACACCTCAGGTGAACGTGGCCACAAGGAGAAAGTATTAATCAGGGTTATGGAGAAAGTCCTATTGACCTCACTCTCCAAGGGCTCACAAGTCAGTGTAGCGCTAATGCCGGTCCAAAGTCCGGATAAATGAGGAAGGTTTCGTAGTTCAAGGGCTTCCGGCATAAGTCCAGATGTGGACCATAAAAACTAAATTCCAAACTGGATTGGTTTGGGTCTGGTTTAACAAATACCATTCAGTTACGGGGGTACCGACTCATGGATGGAACAGCCGGTCCTCTGTGGCGACCCCGAAAGGGAGAAGGGACACGAGGAAGGTGAAGAGCTTAAGTAGAACACAAGTCAGGCTGAACTAAACGTGTTCTTCACCTTCAGAGAGTCAAGAGACAATCCATTTATATTCTTCCGCTCATCTGTGGTCCGGTCGCAGTGGCAGCAGTTTAGGAAGGACATTGCAGACGTCCCTCTCCTCAGCAACACTATAGTCCCTCAAGAGAGTTCTGGGTCCACCTCGGAGACTCCTCCTAGTTGGACATGCCTCTAGAAGGAGGTTATTCAGGGTCAGGTTGGGAGGGATCTTGATCAGATGATGAAGCACCATGAAGGAGCAGCGACTTAAAACGGGGGTCTGAGCTCCACACCTCATCTCTAAGGCTGAGCCCAGCGCCCCTAAGAAGGAGGTCCTTTCAGCCGCTTGTCTCCTTGACCTCATTCTTTGGGTCTGGACCCAGATCTCATGACCATAAGTGAGGGTTGGTTTTTAAATGAGTAGATTGAGAGCTTTGCCTGATGACTCAGCTCTTTCTCAGCTGGAGAGTGTTGCTGGGGAGAGGGATGCCTTGAAATCCTTTCTTAATCAGCTGCCACGGCAACCATGGAAGAAAAACGGATGGACAGATGGATCATGGACTTCAAAGACAATGGCGTCCCAGTTATGACAGAGAATAAAAAAGGGTGAAAAAGAAAATATGGTGTCGGGGAAAATAAATGATTTTATAATTTTAAAAAGTAGAAGTTATGCCACAGAGAGAGAAACTTTTTTTTAAAGCCGTCACAGTGAAATGACCAAATTCCTAATAAAGGAACAGTCATTAGCAGAGGTATTAGTTTGCTCAAGGAATTGAAATGGCAATGAACCCACGCCGCTTCCTGTTTGACATGAAATCATAAAAAGAACTCAATTTCAATCCAGATATAATTGTGCAGGAAATGAGACTTAATGTGTGGAGGAAATAGTCCTGAACTGTGTGGCGAGGGTCTACATCAGTGGGCTGAAACTATCAGACTCACATGATTAGTACTTAATGAATATTAACGTACACTGTCCCTTTAATAATGATAATAATAATACCTTCTGGGAGGTATTTGTCGATGGATTAATGGTTGGAGGTCAAGGTGTGGACTCACCCGTCAATTTTCGGTAATCGCTAATCTAGCACAGGTTGGGAGATTGGGCTTGTAGCCTATTCCAGCTCACATTTGCTCTGAATGCTAACAACTATGCTAGCATGCTACCTGGAAGAAGGCACGATAAAAGACCACAACGTGTATTTGAGGGGAAAATCTTCCCGGATATAATATTCCTGGAAAGACCATCTAAAAGAAAAAAAATATCTAGCTGTCAAGCCAACATGGTAGATTTGAATTCTGACTGGTGGCAACACCCCCAGAGTGGAAAAAAATCCCATCTGACACGTTCCTTAAGTGATGCCGCCCATTTGCATCTGCAGATGAAGACTTAATAGTTCTGACCTTGCAGTCCAGCCTGCCGACAATCTCGCCGCCCCACAGCTTCCTTGTTGTCAGTGATTAGCGGTGGCAGGTTGTTGCCGGCTCTGATAGCTGCTTACGAGGAAGTCCAACTGAGACGGACATCTGGAGCGGGAGAGAACGGCATTATGGGTCAGACTGCCAGGGAACTGAATATGATCACAGACCCTTTGATTTCCTGTTCAGCTGTTCTGTTGAGGTCATTTGGAAAATCCATTTCATGTATAAAAAAGTAACTGAACCAGAAAATAATCCGATAATCAGTGTCAGCATATAGATGCTAAAGAGTAAGGGGCCAAGGACGTAGCCTTGGGGGACACTGAGAAAAAACCTATATGATAAGTAGGATTCTTAATTGGCATAGTAGGAGTCAAACCGTTTTCTAAAAACATGCTTGAACAAAAAGGTTTAGCTCATCTAATTAAAATTGACTTATTTTCCCTTGAATTACAAAATAAAATGACGTGATGAAATAATTTGATAAATCTGATTTCTCTTTTTCCTTCCTGACCAAACGATTTGTCACTTTAAGGTAAATTCAGACTTTCTAAGTCTGAACAAAGAAACAAAATATGCAAAGAAATACATTTTCTTAAGTTTTTGTGTTTTTTCTTTAAAGGAAGTGTGTGTTTGTCCAGTATGATGATGTCATTAATGGTTAGAGGTTCAGGATGAAGATTGCTCATTACTTGTTTTATCAAAACAAACACTGATTGCTCCTCATGCAGTCATGTAGTCGGTCGGTCTCTCCTGGAGGTGTTCGTTGTGAATGACAATAAGACATTTACTGCCCTTACTTTGGAGAAAGGTGTAAATGTTCTGCCCACATTCAACCAATCCACCATTTCCACTGTACATGAACTCAAAGTAACTCATTATGACAAGTGACCTCCCTTCTGGGAACCCACATAAGCTCTCAGACTCCATTCCAGTAAGTCTGGATTCATCCGAACCATCGCGAACGCTCTCTGGAAAGAAAATCCGGGGCCCACTCAGAGAACGCGGCTGCGTCGGATGAACGCTCAATAGTTGGGAGGCTCAAATTCCCAGCCCCGAGCGCCGATACCCTTCTTTATGTTCCGAAATTTAATTATGGCTCCATTAGGATCCTCGGTAAACACTGAAAGACATAATTCAATTCATAATTAAAGATTATGTACCAAAGTTGTTCCCTCCATTAGATTTGTAATTACTGCTTAAAAGGATGACGGTTAAAAAAAAAGAAAAATCTAATATGTCACCTTAAAATCGTTTCAGGTCGGCAGCTGCTGTTTAGGAATCAGTTAATACTTGTTTTGAGACATCACACTGACAGAAACATGGCACGCTAGAAAAAGCACTCAGGGAGCACAAACCTCCGCCAAGGCACAACAGTTCCTCGGGTTAAGGAGGAATTCCTGCTGATTCCTCCATTAATGTCTGAGTTATCACCAGCCTCTAAATCTACCGACAACTCCAACAAGCTCACTAAGCATCTTTCAGATACTCCTTGTCTCCTGCGCCTTCCACTTCAGCCTCTCTGTTCAGCCCAGCGGGCCCCAAGCTCCAAGCCCAAAGGAACATCAAAGGACCCCTTGAATCAGAACCAAAGAATCACAAGCAGAAATATAATAACCTCTAGGATGATGGAAAAATCAAACTCTGGGTAAAATTTCATGCAAATATATTCTGTAGTTTTTTAGTAACCTTGATTGCAACTAACAAAAAAACAGTAACTTTGGTCTAGGAGAAATCCCTGCAGCTTCCTATATTAATGACTGAGTTATATCCAGCCTTTAAATCAACCGACAACCCCAACAATGTATCTCTCAAATAATTTGTACCCGCTCGTCTCCTGCGTCATCCACTTCGGCGTCTCTGTTCCGCCCACTGAGCCTCCAGCTCCACCCCCAAAGTGACATGAAAAGGAATAAAAAAGGATCAAAGGCATCAATAGCCACATTGTGACGTCACTAGTCCATACAGCTTATTATAATATTTTATTTTATATGCTTATATAACTTCACCAAAATGTCATCTTCTCTAGGATTTACCAAAAATGGCCATTTCAACAAATGTGCCCCGTAGTTTCTGTGTAATCCGTCTCGCAGATACAAACAAACAAACAGCCATACAAACAAACAAACAAACAAACAGACAAACAAACAGACAAAAGCATAAAAAACTGTTTAGATTGTTTGCTCTTGCTAACTCGTATAATCAATATGAACACAGAGCTTTTGTTTACCGTCGCTCACACCAGGAAGTGTTCCTATCACCTTAATGAATCCAGGAGGTAACTCCCAGCGTGCTAAAAACCTGAAGACGCCGTCGTGGAGTGATAAATTACAACCCTGCAACAGTCTTAAGAGAGACCCTTAATGGAATGTGTCAGTCTTTGTCCTGGCGGCAGACATGGTAGCCCCCTACAAATGAACCACTTGTACCCGGTAGCGCCGATCCGGGGACGAAATGAGCCTCTTGGGAGGACGCGGCGCTCTCGGCGCAGTATAAAGCCATCACTTTACATTTTACACCTTTAGGTCAGCCCGGAAAGAAAGGGACTGGAGAAACGAGGAGGGGGGAGGGCCAGAGGATGAGACGGGACAGAAGGAGGTGAGAGTGAGAAGAGGAGATTAGATAGATTAAGGTTTTAGGAGTGAAGTCTGGGTAGGCGAGGGTTTCTCAGGAGTGGCAGGGAGAAGCAGGGAGATTGAGTGAGAACAGGAATCCATTAGAGCAACCAGTGAGCGTACTCTCCTCACTGCCGTCTCCTGGACTCGATACGCCGACACACAACCATAGTGTCACCTTCCTTGGGGAGTCCGTCGACCGGTTCTCCGTATTGATTTTGCAGGAGCCCTGAGCAGCTGTTGAGGAAAGAGAGGCAGTCCAGTCTTTTCTTCTTTCAGAACGAAGTCGCTCCGAGGGAATATTCCAGTTTGACGGCTGTCAACAGCCGAGTGACGAGCGCAAAAGTCACCAACGGATGACTAGCTTCATCGGAAGGGGTCCGTCATGTGGTCAGAGCAGTTTGTTTCTGTTTTTGTGATGCTTTTAATGAAAAAAAACATCTGATAATAAATCAAAAAGTGGATTTTTTAGGTCCGGAATAGTTTTTTGTAAAAAGTTAAATATGAAATTTCCATTAAAGATGTCCCTGAGTCGATTCATACGCCCCAAATTCGGACTTTATCAGGACGATGGTAAAGAAGCCGGAAAAAGTGTTTTTTGAAAAGAAAGCTCCCCCTTGTGAGTAAAATAGGAACTACTGGAGTAAAATATTTATGTATTTGCTAGATAGATCTCCTAGAATCGATTAATAATTGCCGAATTGGAACTTAATTGGAAGTAACGGTTGCAAAATTATGGCCCAAAAATCTTTGGGGATAAAGGTCCCCCTAGTGTTGGAGGTGTACAACTACAACCGACCGTTACCAAAATCAATCCAGTTCTTCCACGGACCCGTTGGCAGCGATGATTCCATAATATCCTTGACTTTTGGAATATAATTACGTGAGCTGTATGGAGTCATAGATGAGGTGTGTGTGTGTGTGTGTGTGTGTGTGTGTGTGTGTGTGTGTGTGTGTGTGTGTGTGTGTGTGTGTGTGTGTGTGTGTGTGTAGAAGGTACTGCAAGCTTACTACAGTACCCACAGCTGACATGAAGATTTGCATAGTTAGAAATATCCTCTGAGAGCTTAGATATAAACCACAAAGACTGTATATAAATAAGAGTTACACAATCCAGATTTTTGATAGATCTTTGTTTTTGATCTATATTTGGTTGCTTGTAAAAAAAAAAAGAAAAAAGAAAAGAGGAGGCCGAAGCATAGTGGAACAGTTAAGGAGAGCAGGAAATTCATCCATCCGTCTCCCCGGCCGTGATGACTTCAGACATTTGATGTTTCTGACTAATGGGCTGGTAAATAATGCAGACGCTGAGTGAGCTCTTTGCTTTCCACGACATAAATACTGAACTGTGAGGTTACATTTGTTAAACAAAGCGTTTCTAGCGAGGACAGTAATGAGTTTGAGGATTGTGCAGTGATTGTAGGTGGTGTTGGATCCAGACGCTGAACCGTCTCGGTGACTGAACCCGCGAGAAATTCACTCCATTCACCGCTTCCACATTTACAAAAAGTAGGAAATCAAATGGAACTATGTTGATTGATTTATGGTTTGTATATGATGGAGTTAAGACTTTGCAGCTTTATGCCTCCACGCACCAGTTAAGTCTACATCCATGTTTTTCACAGGGAGCTTGGTCACATGGTGCGATATAAACCCCCGGAGGCTCGGTACCAGTGGCACCATTGGGCTCGTTGTAAACGGTGATGCTTCAAATATGAATGCTACAGCAAAGAAGGTGTAAACCTGACTTCAACCCAGCAGAGGATAGGAAAAAAACTGCCTTTTAACTGGCAGAAACCCTCTCTTAGGTGTCAAGAATGCGATGGACAGTCTGTCTGGTCTATTTAGTGGAGAGCATTGTGGGTAAGCTTGCTACTTTTGACTTCATGAAGTGTTAACTTTATAGCTAGCACCGCTTTGACAGCTATGTACCTTTTCTTATTTGTCCATTCTTAGAGCCACAAACTGCACTTTCTACTTCATGACTACTGATTACTTATTATTGTTATTATTAGAACGCGTCGTGAACTCAGACGCTCCGTGAGAAAAGAAGGTTTTGACCTCAGACGATCGAGTGAGTCCAGACCCTGCCGACATTTCTGACACGGCAAAAAACCCTTTGGACCACTCCGGGGGGCCTGCTTATCGGCCGTCGTGACCCCGCGTACACTGAACCACGAACGACAAAGGACTGATACCGTCAGACGGCCCGGCGGTCCTGAAGCTCAGTCGTGTACACCCGGCTTAACGGTCAGAACACTCTGATGTCAGGGCGACATTTATCTTGAGCTTTTGTGTATAAAATGTCATAGTTTAATCCTTTTAGACTTTAATCTGAAAAATCAATGATTTAAGAATTCTTGAGTAACGGGGGAAAAGTGGGGTTACAGTGACCTTGACCTTCCATGACCAAATTCCAAACATTTCCTCTTTGTTTCCCAGAGAGCATTTGTTCCACATGTGGAGAATTTCCCTCCAGGCGCCGTTGAGATAGGGTTAGGGTTAAGATTCATATGAATGGGTCGTCAGGACAACCTCCCCTCACCCAGCTGCCCCCACCTTGGGTCAGAACACTTCACCTTCTGGTCCGTAGGACCATGAAGACAAATGAGAAACTTTGTGTCGGATTAGTTTTTCTCTTTTGAAGTTGCTGGAGAGAGGATAAAATTTGCATGGTTGCAATGACCCTCTTAGTTTCCTCCTGGGGGTCCGCCGAGTCAGTCAGAACCAACCGTAAGATTTCTACAAAAACTTGCTGCTGAGCCAATCACTGCAGGACTTCCTTCTCTCTGCTGGCGAGGCCGCCTCTTAGAAAGAAGTGGATTTGTTTGTCATTCCTTCACAGGTACAAGTTCCTCCGGCATTTCCTCTTGACTTGGTTAGCCACTTCTACGGTGGCCCAGTAAGCCGCTAACGCACTACAACTTTGAGAAGAACCCACGCAAATACTGTAGACACGACACGAGCAAACAGAGGAAACACCTTCCTTAATTTGACAACACATGAAGATAAAGGATCTACAAAAGCCACCAGAGAACTGAATTGCTCACAAAATTAGCGGGGCTAGCTAGCTTTGCTTGATGTGGTAAATGAGATTACTAGGTCACAAGGTCATGTGACTGAGAATAAAACCACATCAACATGATGAAACCAACAAATAAACTTAATAATGACTCTCAACAATCACAGCATAACAATAATATTATAGAACAAAGTAATATAATATTATATAACAAAGTAAAACCAGTGTTTACGTGTAACAGGATAATAATGAGTGTACTTTTATTGCACATTACAATAATACTGTCGAGTAATGCAAGTAATATTACACATAAAATCGAGTAACGTCATATTGCAAAGGTTAGTAAATGTAATGTACATAATGTGGAAATATTGTGTCATAAAGACGCGACCCCTTACTGAAGAACCTTCCCGTGTTTGGCTGCCTGACCTCTAAGTGAATTCTTGAGGTCAAAGGCCTGAACACAAATATTTAGTGGGCTGGTTAATGCTTCTAATCACAGTCATGATTTCTCCGTTAATGGTATCCATTCTCCATCTCAACACGCATATAAGGAAGCAGTCATCTATGTAACAGATGGCTAATTAATTACTATATCCCCTAAAAGTTGGGGATATTAACTTTATACAGTACCTGAAGCTTCCTCCAGCTTCAGGAAGGACGTTATATCATCCAAAGACATCAAATCTATCACATCCAGCTGATCAGAGGAATATCGCTTGTCGTCTTCTGGAAAGCCAAATCCGACAAAATGCTAATGAGTATGAAAGCAGTTCCGCTAAAAGTAAAATAAAGTATTTTGTATTTCATGTAAAATAGTCAATTTTAGTCCCATAATTCCGTTTAGTAAGTCCTCACATGCTTTAATAAGGCTTATTTGTGAAATAGGACTTACTCAATAGTCGTTTCACCTCCTCAGTATCCCTATTTGACATGTGGAGTCCCCCAGGGCTCAACACTCAGCCCCTTACCGTTTGGTGTAGACAAGCTGCCACTGGGTCACTTTATGAACTGGTTCAGTCACATTTTTCAGTAAGAAATAGAAACTGAACATTTCCTCAACCAAAGAGCTGAGCAGGACATTAAAGGGTTAATTCACCGTTCTCAGCAGCCTTGATTTAAGTTTCCAGTCAGTCATCATGCGACAAAAGTCTGATATAAATCGTAGAAATTAGCGTATTTAGGAGGACTTTTGATGGGTTGGCAGGAATTACCGGGAAATCGGATCTCACTTTCCCTTTTTGTACAGTGTAACGTACAATTCATTGATCTTGACTCGCGCCGTCACGTCGCAGAGCTTTCAGCCTCACCACAAAGAGAGCCGTCGTCTCCGTTACGGGACCGGCCCGACTCTGATGACGACACCCATCCAATCCCATTAAGTTCCAGTAGGAGGCCGTTGTTAAACACGAGTACAGACAAGGAGAGCTGTTGTACCTATAAACCGTTAAAGACAACATGCCGGACTGAAGTGGAGCGGCCGACAGCTTGTAGGCATTATTCACTTTAATCGCACAAAAAAGACAGTTTAAAGGAATCTAACGTCATCGACACTGACACTCGTTTCAGAGCGCCAAAACAAAGTGGAAGGAAGACGTTTACTTTCATTCTCTACAGGAGGAAGAAGCGGCTCCTAATCTATTTCTATGTTTGTTTGTGTTCTTTTCATTGGAAGTCTAACGAGTACTTAAGAAAGAGAATAAATGGGCTTATGCTATTCTCCCCGACAGCAACGGTACGTCACAGTAGGTTTTTTAAGTAACATTGCTGCTTTTTGCTCATATTTTATATGATTAAAATCATATTTTGTATTGATGCTTTTATCTGCTTTTACTTTGTAGCACCTTGAGATTTGATCTGAATGTAAAGTGCGTTATAAATTAAATGGATTATTATTATTATTATTATTATGTTCCTTTTGAAGTAAACACTCCACGTCTGTGGCGTTGTTCATAGTCAGTTAATTATTCATGGGTGTGTTGGGCTTTAACATGGATTAATCCATCTGTGAACTAATGTCATCGACCACTTCCTTTTAAAAGGCACGCCAACCTGCAGCCGGCGCCTCGACAGTCCCAACTCGTCTCGCTGAGAGACAGGTACCTGATCATCGGCCGGGGGAATCTCTGCGCCCCCCCCTCTCATTCCTCCCATGCATGTGTGGAAATGCAGTGGTATTTACCCGAGCAGCAGGGCTGGCGTGTGTTTGCGACACGTCTACGGAGGCAGGGGAAGAAGATGGGATGCAGGTTGCTGAATTAAGGAGGAAGATATCGATCCGCAGAAGGATCTGACGTTACTTAATATTCTGTGTTCCTCCACATGAGCAAAAGGTCACAAACACAGTCCAGATCCACAGCCAAAATGTCGGGGAGTGAAGCAGACGCCTTCCTTATGCCTCGTTATGAAGTGGTAGAGGAGCAGTGAAGGGAGAAATCACAGGGATTTCAGAGATTTGTTCAGGGGGGGTGGAAGTGGACCACAAAGGCCTGAACACAAATATTTAGTGGGCTGCTTAATGCTTCTAATCAAAGTCATGATTTCTCCGTTAATGGTATCCATTCTCCA
>JBBDHG010000148.1:875000-970000 GCA_037951165.1 Lophius americanus | reverse complement strand
GGCCGATAAGACCTAATGAAAGAAAACCCAGGAGCGAGTCTCAGCCGGTATCAGACAAGACGTGGAAGCAAACACAGCTTCACTTATATTTCCATTATGCTGAGTCACTACCAATCTAATTAACTCAACCTACTCAGCTAGAAAACAAGCAGCGAGCCAATGTCAGACGTGTTTGCTAATCCTTCATACACATTAACGTTTCACATTATATTATTCGACTCTAGCCAAACTCCTTTATTTGAAACTGCAGATCTCGGATTGGACCTACTTTCTGTTCGAGCCTTATTGTTAGACACAGGGAGAAAATATGTTTCTTTAAATTCACCATGCTGTTTGCTGTAATCTCATTCCCTCATGATTGATGACATGATGATTGTCTTGATTAAAATAAGCGTCTTAATGTAATTGGTGATTAAAAAAAAACAAAAAATCTCTACTTCTTCTGACAAATTCAGATTCAGATTCAGTTAGAAGTTCCGTTTTTTCCAAAAGCCTTGAAAGCATCCGATCCTGGTGCCTACCTAGTGATAAAAACTCCTGATACTGCTGTTCGGCACCGGGTTATATAAAACATCCCTCAGCAACTCAACCGTCTCTAATCGTCAATATCAATAATGCAAGATTGTCATAGAGCTGAATTAATAATTCAAACATATTGGGGTGCATTAGAGGGAATCAGCTCTTTTGTCGCTGACAGATGTGCAATAATGAAAAAAGTAATCATGCTGCTGCTGAAACGTGCATTAAACCACGTCGAAAAACAATTAGATAAGCAGCAGAAATACCCACACAAGAGAAGAGAGAAGGTGCCGGCGTGGAAAGAAATAATTAAGGAAATGCAGCACACTGTTATTTTAAATCACACATATTGAAATATAATGGAAGAGAAAAGATCAACGTGACGTTTGGGTTCCTTTTTTTTTTTTTTTTTGGTTTCAAACAATCATTCAGCTTCTGAAGGTCCGCGACCCACTAAGAATAAGTGATTACATGAAACGAAGAAGTGTCCGACCATTTTTTTCTGCACAGCAACACGCTGGAATTGTAGATGTGTTCATTGAAGTGTCAAAACGAGTGTTTGTAGATCAGTGGCAACCTTATCAGGCATAATGATGAATAAATACCAAGTAATTAACGGCGATCTCTTGCTGGCGCCGCGGCGACAAACTGTATCCACGACTCCGTAACTGCTAGCATGATCTTAGCTCGTCGCTTTCAGTTCGACAGTAAGGGTATGTCCCCAAAAAGTCCCCAATCCCATCCCATCCCTGAGAGTACCGCCTCAAAAAAAACCCTGTTAAATGTGTAGTTGTGTCTGAAAAACAGTATTTTCTTTATTAAAAAACAGACTATTACCAAAACTGTATATTGTCTCGCAGGCCATATCCATGGCCTGCGAGACAATATCATTTTTGGTAATAACTGTTCAGGTGTATGCTAGGGCCGGCTGTAGCTCGGAGGGAAGTGCTGCCGTCTGACAATTGGAAGATTGGCAGGTTGGCGGTTCAACCCCCAATTGTCCACAGTGTCCTTGAGCAAGACCCCCAACCTCAATCTCCTCCTCAGGGAGTTGTTAAATTGCGCTACATTTTACTACTTGTGTGATTGTACGTGACAAATAATTCTCTTTCTTTTATACAGCCCAAACACCACTCAGACTACAAATCCCAGAATGCACTGTGATAGCCAGCGCAGCAACCCAGAGCGCCAGCGCTTCTCCCCACTCCTGTGTTGTCAGATATCAGCGTCTATCCAGTCACTCTAATAAACATTAGGCTAAACCCTTAGAAGTGCTATCACTGCAGCTATCGCAGTGCATTCTGGGACTTGAAGTGTTGTTTGTTGCGGTATACCAGCCAGTTATGTTAGAGATTTGATACGGACTCACGGGCCGGATGTGGCCCGTGGTTCTTGAGTTTGACATGTCTGATCCGGGCTATAGATTTCATAAGTCTGACACTTTGTCCATTCTGAATCCAGACCAACCAGAACCAATAACTTGTGATTTATGCTCCTTGTCCAGAGTTTCTGTACACAGTGTGTGATATCTGCGATAGAAAAATGACTCTAACGGCCTCATGATGCTTGATGCCTGTCTTCACTCTGACCTCACTGCTCTGCATGTAAGTCATCACAGAATCTCATCACACAGTTATACTTCTTCCCTCGGCCCAGTTCTTGTCAAGGACGCACATTTGTCGCGGTTCTGATCACAAGAACTAGTCCGACCCGGCCTTACGGATGTCCAGACTGAGAAGATAACAACACATGGACTATCTGCACTTAAAACTCTGCTCTCTGTTCATTTTGGGGGTCGGATTCTTCGGACTTTTTTTGCACTCTGTGTGACCGCTGACCTTCTTTGCAAAGAATAAAAACCCAAGTTCAGTCCTACCTCCTTATTTCAGTCACCAACTTTTCAACAAGAACTGAAGATATCCACATATTAGTTTACATTTGTTGCTTTCTTGGGCAATTTGTACAAAACGCCTCCTGAAATAGTAATATGTGCACCTGAGGAAAATAATAGGACGGATATAAACGGCGACAGAACCTCTGGGAGAGGAGTTATTACTTGTTCAATACAAATCTTCAGAGAAGTGGAGCTATGAGCTGTCCTCTTATCTCACTGAAATTCAGCAAACCTCTCATCGGGGCTTTGTCACTGATGAAGGAGTTCTTAAAGGAGGTGCTACTGACATACTGATCATCGGTTTGTGGGGAAAGGAGCGAGAGAGAAAGTGAGAGGATCATCGTTGTTTTTCTTCCATCGACGGGATTTTTTTGTCAAATAACTTCAATATTACACTTAAATATTGACGACTTACATTGACGTTAAGGTACCAGTGGCGGGTCGTGGGTTTTCATCATGGGCCTTCAGTGTTACTCCTTCTACCTTCAGGGTAACCAGCCCATATTCAAAGAGACAGCAACATTTATCTAGTGGAGTAAAGTGGTTAAAACTAGGTCCTGCAACCTCATAGGACCCCAGAGAAAACAACACATGACGTCAGATGTAAGGGGGACTCAACAGGCTTTCTGCTTGAATAAATACGTACTGGTAATGCGAGGCCACTGACTCTTTTCCGTTTGCATGGAGGTCCTATTTCTCCATCGCTTTTAACTAGTTGAAAATGAGCGCCCAGCAGGAGCAGAGGATAGGAATGAAGAGCCTTCCTCATACCTAGCACACTTTAGCATGTCGGAAAATACGCCCTAAATGACGACTTCCAAATACGGTTGATTAAAAGAACAAAATCCTCCAATTTCAACTACAGAGGCATTCAGTCTGAAAGATTCTCGGTGTAGACGTTAAAAAGACCCCAGTGGAGGAATCTGATTGGATAAAAAATACAAAAAAGCTCACTTACATGAACTCACTGGAAGCAGCGGGGAGAGAAACAACGAAATGAAATCAAGAAACAGATGGGAACAAACCTTTTACTCACATAAATGTAGTCTCAATGAAATGTTCATTAAGTTATGATTGAATAATTCTTTCAACGTCTGGGGCCAAAGAGAATCCATTCCTGGCCCTGAGGGCCCACTTCTGAAAACCACCGAGGACTAACTATGATACTGCGGCCCGGAGAGGATGAAAGGTTCTAATTGGAGGCAGAAACTGTCAGAAGAGGCTCATTACGCGTCTCCGACACCGGACTGGTGGAAATGGTGCAGAAAGATGAGCAAAGAGCTCTTCAACATTAAGTCAGCAATAGTTTTCAAACACAGAGAAACGTTACGTAACCCTGATCGAGGAGGTTTATAACTCCAGCATTGTACCGTCTATTCCTGCACGACAGTCTCAGCAAGTCTTCAACAGCTTATGAAATTGCATTAAAAAAAGTTAGAAATAAAACGGCAGCGTAACCAATAAGTTCTTCTAACCTTTGGGCGGGCTTCTATGGCGACAACCATTCAGGACCCTGTGGACACGTTGTAAAGAGGACCTTGTATTTTAATTGTTCACTTGATCAATACTTCAGAATGAAGGAGGTGGATTAGTTCGCTAATGAAGTTCACTTAAGCTGCGAATCCGACGGTGCCGCTAATCAGGACAAAGACGCTATTTACTGTATTTTTATCGACTCTGTTGACATTGAACGAAAGTATTGAATTGAAACTGTGTAACTTAATTACATTCCGTTTCAGCGCCAGTTCCTTTTTATTTAATGTTTCTATACAACCGTAAAATAGAACAAGGTTACTGATCAGATGAATTATATGATCAGTACTTTATGACGCACGTGTTACATCACCACATAGTTTTGGATCTATTAAATAGGGCGAAACCTTCTAGGTGAAACGACGTTTGCCACCCCGAAAAATACTCACAGTAGGATATGACGATACTATGGGATCGTCATCGGCCACGCCATATTGTCCGCCATCAAATTTTAACCAACATAGACTTTTGTGTGAGGAAGAACTGGACTGATTTTGGGAAAGTTCGGTTGTATATATCCCAAACTAGGAGGAGCTTTGTCTCCAAAAGTTTTTCGCAAAATTTCTCAACCGTTGGTGTATTTTAGTCCAGATTTGGTGCAGAAGAATCGACTCGAGGAGTTATTCCTTATATAAGTCGTGTTTTACTCTAATTGTTCAAACTTTACTCCACATTTTACTGGACGTAACTTCCTTACCGGTGGTCGGATATTGGTGCATATGGATCGACTCTTTTATTTAATGTGTTTTGCTGTAAAAAGTTCCTATTTTACTCACTAGATGGCGCGTTTTCACAAAGATACTGTTTTGAAGACATTGGCCAAGTTTAGTACAAATTCTAAACATATGATTCGACTCTCAGAGATTTGTCTTGTTTATATCATATTTTCCTCGAATAGTTCATATTTTACCCACTAGGGGGAGTTAATTTACGAAAAGAATCTGCGTTTTTTTCAGACATGAGTTTTTTAAACTGTTTATTTACCACCATAAATAATATAATACCCCCATTAATGTTAGTGCAAATAAGATCTTCATTGGTTTTGGGAAAAGTCAGTTGTGTATCTCTGACACTAGGGGGAGTTTTATCGACAAAAGTTTTGGGGCCATAAGTTCCCAAACACTCCGATTGTTTCCAAATTTGGAACATCTAATCGAGGACCTGCCTTTTCACAAAAAACTGGTATCAAGGAGTTAATCTTGTAAATATCATATATAACCCATATTAAAATCTAAGAGTTCACATTTTACTCGTTTGCGGATAGACAATAGCCTTTTGGCTAACTCCGGTACTTCGGGAGCTTTCGACCAAATATACTCTTGAAAAAACTTCTCATTAAATTTGAGGCGTTCAATCAAAGAGGATCGCTTGTACAACACAGGAGATTGGGGACTTTTTGGAGATGCACCCTCGCTGTCTGGGATGACAGCATCGTTTCTTTGTTGTTTTTTTAATTATTACCTACAAGATAAATTTGTCACCCCAGAGAAATCAATGCTGCATTGAATCTATTGTTGGGTTCTGTTGGAAGACAGACTCTGGCCTCATTCCCGGCTCCTCACACGCCAATGATTCGTCACGCTCTCGTGTCTGGATGAGACAGCGGCGAGGCTTTCATGTACCTCCAACGGAAACACATCTGCGTCGGTACGAGACAGCCGGCGCGACTGCGCAACGCAATCTATTTCTCAATGCAAGACAGTCCAGAGAGGGTTGGGGTCGCGTTTGAGTGGCGATTAACATTCATGGCTTTTTCCCACAAGGACTGGAGGCAGCAGCTCCACAAATACCGCCAACTCCATCCATCCGCACAGTTTCTGAGCCTCAACTTCAGCAAAGGAGCGAAGGATGGCGAGTAGAAGGCGTGACAAGGTGTCAGACTATGACAGGAGCGCGTTGAAAATAAAGCGACGGCTTATAAACATTAAGATGTCAATCAGGAGCTTCTAACACGTTTGTCATCCGGCCTTTGAGAGCGCCTACAAAGTGGGACACCTTGACTGTCATTCAAAAACACAAAATTCCACCTGTCTGTCCTTCAGAGTGACTTCCTCCCGTTGCTCACCTCTTCGGTTCGTCTCAGCGGATCAGGGCGGGATCTGTAGTCAATTTTACAACCAAAATGCAGAGACAGTTCTTGATGTTAATTCACAAACAAAAGCAGCTGTAAACTGTGTTGAATTAGACGTGCGCTGTCGTTGTACAGCTGTAGGCTGTAACGTCCATGAAAAGTCCCCAAATCCCCTTCGTTGTACAACTAATCCCCTGATTGAACTTAAATGTGGAGTTATTTCGACAGAATATAACATTTTTATTTTTTTTTAAAGACTACTCAAAGTCGGTCAAATAAGAACTAGTAGATCAAAATATGTATAATGTATGATATATAAAAACATAGATCTCCTCCAGTTGTTTCATTTACACCCAATTTGGACAAAATTGGGCCAACGGTTGAGAAATTATGGCCAAAAACGTTTGCCAATAAAACTCTGCCTCGTTTCAGAAATATACAACTGACCTTTACATAAATCGATGCAGTTCTTCCTCACACTGAGGTCTATTAGGCTATGAAGTTTGAAAATGATTCAAGAAACGGTTTTTGAGCAATGTCTGGAAAACCATGTTTTTCGTAAAAACAAAACAAAAACAAAGTGAGTAAAATGTGAAGTTTTACAGTGAAATATGTTTTTAATATATATATATATATGTGTATATATATATATATATATATATATATATATATGTATAAAATATATTATATATCTTGAAGGTAGATCTTCTTAAGTTGATTCATATGCAGTGATTTTGGACTAAACTGAAAAATAAGATGACGATTCCATAAAATCCCAGACTTTTCGGGGATATAAAAACTGATGAGGTTCAGTAAGTTACTGTTAGAATCAAACCCTCATACACACTCACTCACACAAACACACACACATAAACACACAAACACATTCACACACACACACACACTTAAATACTCAGCACTGCATGTCCATAACGGAAACTTTAACTTTAACCAAGCACTCCAGTGTAGGAAATAGAAAGTCAACATCAATACTGTGAGTAAAGATGCTGAGTGCCACATCAGACACACACACACACACATGCACACAAACACACACACACACACAAACTCCAGATCTTTATAGTGTAGCGAGGTGTCATCAGTAGACTGTAAATAATAGACGGAAGATGAAACCGTTTCCAAACAAACCTGTGTGTGTGTGTGTGTGCGTGTGTGTGTGTGTGTGCGTGTGTGTGCATGTGTGTGTGTTTGTGTACACTCTCAGCGTACCCTGTAGAGGGTGAACCATTTCCCCAGTCCACTGCTCTTTCTTCCAGTCTGGCAGGCAGACAAGGGGAAGTGGAAAAGATAAGTTGAAAGGAGACGATCCGGAAGTCGGTGTTCCGGAAGGAGGTGGTCCGATTGAGACGGACCCTCGCTGATTGTTGTTGGATCCCACATGCATCGTTGAGTCTGTCTCCAGCAGGTAAGAGGTCACGACCATCCATTTACTATGAAAATCAATTCAACGATCGACATGGGGCTGATTAGAAGGTCCTGAAAGCTTTTTTATTTGTTTGTTAGTTTGTTTATTTATCTGGTTATTTATTGATTCATATAATTGCTGGTTTATTATGTATTTATTGATGTGTTTGTTGGTTGATTTAATTCTTGGTTTATTTAATCTACTTAATTGTTGGTTTATTTACTTAATTATTCATTCATTCATATATTTGTTTTTATATTTTGTTTATTTGTTGGATTATTTATTCATCCTTTTGTGGATTAAAATATTTATTTACTTCTGGGTAAAGTGAAACATCACTTCAAAAGGATTTGGCCACATCTGAACAAAGACGTTACTTGATCGGATCAATGAGATGGAGAGAAAGAAACAAAAAAGATTTTTGTTTGTTTGTTTGTTTGTTTGTTTTCCTGTTTGATGTTCTGTGAGACGTAAAGTTTCCACATTCTTCTCACTGGGAATTTTTATGTAATGATTTAAGTTCCTTTGCATCTGTTTGAATGATCTTGCTGCACATTCAGATGAATCTTCCTCCTTGGAGTTTTTTTTCCTTCCAATCGTGTTTATTTCCGTCATTTTGTTGATCTTTGCGGCGAATAAACCGCGAGCAAAGATTAATCTCCTGCTCCCTTCTCCTCCTATCCTCCCACACGAGCTATTAAAAGAAAAAACGTAGCGAGTGTCTGATGCGTTACGTGATTTCTCGCCTCCACGGCGCCTTTGTAACCCTGAACATTAACTATGAAACACTTTGTTAAGTTTTTTCTTTTTCTTCAATACAAGCGTGAAAACAATCAGTCGTAACATTATAACCACTCAGAATAACTTAATCTGGGTACAATAGAACCTTCCAGTGGGCGGGAAACATTAGTGAGTCTTTGAGAATGTGATGTGGCTGATGGACTCAGACCCAGAAGTACAGAAGCGTGGTGAATAGGTTCATGGGTGCCCAAGGCTCAATGATTCAGAGGGACGGCTGGCCCCTGAGGTCCGATCCCAGAGAGGAGCTACTGTAGCACAAGTTGCTGAAAAAGTGGTTGGTTCTGACAGAAAGGTTTCTTGAGCACATAAAGTATTGCAGAACTGTTTTGGTGCCGATAAGGGAACCCATACAATTATTTGGAAGGTGGTTTTAATGATATGGCTAATTGGTTGATTTTGATAATAGCTCTGAAATGTAATTACGGTCAGGAGGGTCTTTCTGTAGGACCGGTGGACCAGTGGGCCGATGAGCCCCCCAGCCCACGTGTGCGTGTGTGTGTGTGTGTGTGTGTGTGTGTGTGTATGTGTGTGTGTGTGGCTGCTGTACGGTAAGTAATAACAGATAAAATATGGAAAGAACCACAATGAGTAACTGAGAACACGACTGCATGAGGTGTTTGACAGAGAATCACCCACACACAAACTCATACACACACACACACACACACACTCACACAGATATACACACATACAAGCGGATACACACACATACACAGACAAACACAAACCTTCAAACACAAACACAACTCACATACACACACACACAAACATACACATACACACACAAACACACACACAGACACTCACACACATTTGTGAAATTCTCCTACCTCATTATTCTCGCCCTTCATTGTACAAACCCATGAATATGTAAACAACAACAACAACACACCTCACACACACAGAGAGAAATGCAAAAGCAGAAAATTCTTTTCAAATTTTTCTTGTAGAGGGGGAGGACAAAGGCTTGAAGACTACAGTAAGAAAAATGAAAAGGAAACGCTGGCTGTTTGTCCATAAAAAACTCAGATTGATGAACAAACTGCTGTCGGCAATCAAGTCAAAAAACCATGGTGCCTTCAATGAAAATCTGAGGTTTTAAAAAACACCTTGTAATACTTGTGTAATAACCGTGTAATAACGTACGTAATACTCACGTAATAACCACGTAATACTCATGTAATAACCGTGTAATAACCGTGTAATAACCGTGTAATAACGCCTGTGTAACAACTGTGTAACAACTGTGTAACAACTGTGTAACAACTGTGTAACAACTGTGTAACAACTGTGTAACAACTGTGTAATAACTGTAATAACTGTAATAACTGTGTAATACCAGTGTAATACCAGTGTAATACCAGTGTAATTATCGTGTACTAACCGTGTTATACTCGTGTAAGAAAGGCGTGATGCCCCACACACACACACCAAGCCTAAAGATTGACGACTCTGTTCCCTCACAGTTGAGCTCTTACGGATCTAAATTTATGAAAACGCCATGATGACGACAGCTGATTGGTATTTTGTAAAGTAAATATCCAGGGTCGGATGTGACTCTCCCCAGCAACACGCTCCAGCTCATCCTGGTGTATTCTGAAGGGTTCCCAGGCCGGATGAGATCACTAAGTCCCTCCAGTGAGTCCTGAACTATCCAGGCGGCGGTGGTGGCCTGTCAATACTCAGCCTGAAGAGGCTTTCATGGAGCTGCCACCCTGTGGGGTCACCACCTGGGGTCCGGTGCCAATCGAAGGAGGCTCAGCAGCAGCGTCATCAACAGATAGAGTTAGAAGAGAAAACTTCAGCAAAACTTTATCACAAAACTGTTATCTATCTCAAACATCACCGTATCCAATGTCACTACCGTCGCCATGAACAACCAGAATAAATAAATGAAAATAAACACGTGTGTGTGTGAAGGAGTGTGTGCAGGAGGGTCTCGCTGCTGCACTGATAGCCAGAGAGAGAGAGAGGGAGGGAGGGCGAGATGACGCCCTGGAACGCAGGTTGCCGAGGGAGCAGACTGAGTTTGGTGAGTAACTTGATGAAGTGGGCCGTCTACAGAACAGAACCAGCCAGCTACCGGTACCGAGGAACGCCGTTTTAATAAGAGCGGGCTTCCCTTCATCAGTCTTCCTCGCTCCCGATGTAGTATCGGCTAACAGACCGTTTACGAACAAATTCATCCTTTTGTCATTAAATGCTTGAAAATCCGTTTGACATCGTGGAGAAAAGTCGATAAACCGGGACGACATTTGGGTCTTGATGAGCCGCGTCAACGGGACACAGAAGCTAGCTGACGCGCAGCTTCTCCAGGTTATTAAGACGAGGGCGTCCCGTGAAAAATGTCCTCACCTCCTCACGAACAGCTGAGGGATTCTGAATTAATGCGTCTCCCAAAACCGGCGCCATGCAGCCGAAACGCCGAGTCAGCAGCCCGGTTAGACGGTTCCCTCCGCGTCCCTTATAACACCACCAGCTCAGCCGTCTTAATCGAGTGAAGGCTGGAAAGAACGCGACGTCTGCGTACTCCCCCGATGGTCGCCACGCTCACACACACATTCTACTGTAAGCGCAAAAAAATAAAAAACTTCACTACAGCAAAATGAAAAACATGTCTGTAAAAAAATGGACGTCCTGCTTCAGAGGTGGAGTGAGACGCAGGACGGACCCCGAGGTGGTGAAAGAAATGGTCCAATAATGGCGCCGCTGAGGGAACCTCGAGAAAAGCCGCCTGCGTATTACTGACATTTATTAACTCCTACTTTTGTCAAAGTGCAGTTTTTACACGGCCGCCAAAAGGACCCAAACCTAAAAACCAGATCCAGACTCCAAACACGACCTCATGAATGTAATTGTTTACGCCTTCTTTCTATTAAAAATAAAGTTTATCCTTACTTCACTCACTGTTTTTGTTTTCTAAATATTTTCAATTATATACAAAAAAATAATAATTAAAGAGATGAAAACAAAAGTCGTAGGGTCAACCCAATTTTCTTTGAAAAACTTTTGTAGCAGCAGCAGAACCAGCATAAACATGTGGACTCAGCACTGCCCCCTTCAGTGAGGCGGAGGTACTGCTGCCTAACCTCCTCTTCTTCATCACCGCTTTATGTCGGATCAATATGTTCTATAAATTAAATGTATACAAACGTTACATCGGAAACAAACAGTAAGAAGTAAAAGGCTCGACCCGGTTTGTGAGGGACTCAATATGAGCTGAGGTTCTGCTCATAGTTTGCTTATTATAATGAATGAAATGATTGGAATCATACAGAAATTACATTTACGGCACCTATCAGAAGAGAAATATTAATAATTATCTTATTTTATTATTTATTATTATCGGCCTTCACTGACCGCAAGTCCCTGTTTTAGATTATGTCTATATAAGATAAGATAAGATAAGATAAACCTTTATTAATCCCATCTCCAGTACAAAAATAGAAAAGAGAATTACCAGGCACAATAGTGGAAAACAATAGTAATCGTTATCATAAACATGCAATCAGAGGAGGTATAAAAAAATAAATAAAATGAATAAGGCAGGACATATAAAAAAAATAGAACAAATAAACAAGGGGATATAAATAAAAAAACACTATAGAGGAAGTGAAAATATGTAGAATGTCCATGTAAGTGTTGAACTTAGACTAGTTTGAACCTCTGCTCTGTTCCATCATCTGTTCCTCCCCAGGCCTTTAGTATTAGCATTTAGCATTAGCGTTAGCATGCTATATCTCTCTTTCTTTTTGCTGAAGTCCTGCCATCAGGTTACCGAAATAATATTAAGACACAGTTAAACATCATGTGCATGAATTTAAGAATGTTTACGTGTTTGGTTGTTTCTCGGTTACCTGTTCAGAAGCATTTCCTGGTCCAGCGGTCAAACCTGAGGTGGGAGAAACCAATGGTTTATGTAGATGAGGGGGAAAGAGGGCTGTACCATGTGTGAGACAAACATGGGGGGGTAATGATACGGCTCAATAGTAATGTTTATTCGTGTGATTTATGTATATTGTAAACATCATAAGTGTTTACATATACAGGAATGTTACGTAATGTATTTGTTGTATATTTTGATTTATTGATTTTAATTGACTTTGGTATGGCTTGTGGGAGGAGCTACTGATATGAAGCCATTCGCAGTAGGCTCTCTATTTTTCCATTTTTTTGAAATACTTTTTGATGAAAGAGAACGATGAACTGGTTCTGGTGAGGTCCGTCCAGCTCACCAGCTGAAATCAACTCCACGGCCCGAGCCGAGTTGAATCCTCCTGGCTGCCCGAGGATTCTACATCTAAACGTTTCCTGAGTCTTCATGTTTGATTGGACGGCGAGGCTTAGAGCTCCGTTAATTTTTTCTTGTTCAATATAATAAATCTGATCGTCCATTTGTAAAGGAAGTACAGGAACTACTTAAAAGGCAGAATCCCTCTCCAGAAGTCTGGACCAACACGGCGGCCGCCATAAGGACCCGCTCCACGGAAGGAATATTATATCCCATTTATTCCAACAGATAGTTCTAGATACTCCCGGAATTTAACATACTGGATATTTAAACAATCACAGTTAAAAATTTAGAATTAATGAAGAAAGAAATCCTTATCCTTATTTTACAAAAAGAATACAAAAACACAAGAATGAAAAGAATACAAAAAAATACATAAAATACTAGAAAAAAACAAAAATACTTGAAAACACAAAAAATACAAAAAAATATAAAAAATACAAAAGAAAATAGAAAAAAATATATAGAAAACAAAAAAATACAAAAAAATATGAAAAATATACAAAATAACAAAATTACTATAATAACAAAAAATACTAAAACACAAAGAAAACACAAAAAATATACTTGAAATATACCTTAGAAAAATTCTAATAATGAAAATACTTAAAAGAAACTAAAAATTAAACATAAAAATCCTCATCAAGAGCATCACAGAATCAAGCAGATCCAAATTATCGGTTAATCCCGACGCATCATACAGGAAGTGGCTTCTGGAAGGGCTTCTAAACAGATAAGGGCTAGAAACCCACAGTGGAGAACATTAAAACACATTTCCTGTATTAATGGGAGCGGCGGTGGGATTCATCGTGACCTGATGCAGGTTCTGTTAGGTTTGTGCTGGGCGGTCGCCTAGATGAGCTCAGAACTCGGATGGAACGATTTCATGGTTACTGGTTGTGTATTTTAGCCTAAGTGAGTAGAATATTAACTAGGATGGAGAAATGAAGAGCAAGACGGTCCTGAATTAATGACGTTGCTGTTCATGCTGGATGTTTCTGTAGCTCCTGTAAAAAAATAAAATAAATCTCGGTGGCGCCTGGAGACATCAAGACCTTCAGATGTTTGTAAATCAGATAGAGTGATCTCAAATGTAAATAATGTCTTATTGGCTAATAGCAATATCATTCATGTTATAATAAAGATGAGTGAATTTAAACTAAAAGACAATATCATGTCAACAATAAGACTCTTTAAGGGACTTCCTTCTCTTGAAGATGCAACACAGGAGCTTATCGAGATTAAATAAATATAAGGAGTGTGAGAGCGAGGAATGAGAGGAACCGAGGGGGGAGGATGGAGGGCGTCAAGGTACGTGCCTGTAGGCCAGAGAATGTATAAGTCAGAGATGTCAGCTCCTCAGAGCACCCAGTTAAATAATGACTATCACAGAGAGGGAGGGAGAGAGAGGGAGAGGAGGGTGGAGAGAGAGGGAGGGAGAGAGAGAGAGAGGGAGAGGAGGGTGGAGAGAGAGAGGGAGAGAGAGGGAGGGAGGGAGAGAGAGAGAGAGGGAGAGAGAGGGAGGGAGAGAGGGAGAGAGAGGGAGGGAGAGAGGGAGAGAGAGGGAGAGGAGGGTGGAGAGAGGGAGAGAGAGGGAGGGAGAGAGGGAGAGAGAGGGAGAGGAGGGTGGAGAGAGAGGGAGAGAGAGAGAGGGAGGGAGAGGAGGGTGGAGAGAGAGGGAGAGAGAGGGAGGGAGGGAGAGAGAGAGAGAGAGGGAGAGAGAGGGAGGGAGAGAGAGAGAGAGGGAGAGGATGGTGGAGAGAGAGGTATAGAGAGAGAGAGGGAGGGAGAGAGAGAGAGAGGGAGAGGAGGGTGGATGGAGAGGGAGAGAGAGGGAGAGAGAGGGAGAGAGAGGAGGTTGGAGAGAGTGGGAGAGAGAGGAGATTGGAGAGAGTGGGAGGGAGGGGAAGAGAGAGGGAGAGAGAGAGAGAGTGAGAGAGGGAGAGAGAGAGAGGGTGAGAGAGGGAGAGAGGGAGAGAAAGTGAGAGAGAGAGAGAGAGAGAGAGAGGGTGAGAGAGGGAGAGAGGGAGAGAGAGGGAGAGGAGGGTGGATGGAGAGGGAGAGAGAGGAGGTTGGAGAGAGAGGGAGGGAGGGGAAGAGAGAGGGAGAGAGAGAGAGAGAGAGAGTGAGAGAGAGGGAGGGTGAGAGAGGGAGAGAGAGGGAGAGGAGGGTGGAGAGAGAGGGAGAGAGAGAGAGACAGAGAAAGGGAGAGAGAAGGAGGGAGGGGAAGAGTGATGTGGGGAAAGAGAGAGGGGGAGAGACAGGGAGAGAGAGGGAGAAGGAGAGAGGTGGTAGAGAGAGAGAGAGAGAGGGAGAGAGAGAGGGAGAGAGGGAGAGAGAGAGGGAGAGAGAGAGGGAGAGAGAGGGAGGGATGTGGGGGAGGGGGTACTAGAGGTTCTGGGGTTCAAGGAGAGAAAATGCCTGAGGCAAATCTTTGAATCTCTCTCCATGGAAGAAAAAGACAATGTGAAGTGTGAGAGTGTACATGTGCATGTACCCATGTGTGTGTGTGTATGTGTGTGTGTGTGTGTGTGTGTGTGTGTGTGTGTGTGTGTGTGTGTGTGTGTGTGTGTGTATCTCAGTCAGCTGTGTGGGTTGTCATGGGTTATCAAAATAATTTCTTTGATCAAACATTATTATCTCGCTACTGTATCTTCAAAGGGACGGAGACATTCTAGAAGGAAGGTTCAATCACGTCCGCTTCAAACCAGGATTCAGCTTTATATGATATTCATTCATTCATTCACTCGTCCATTCACTCACTCATTCATTCATTCACTCATTCACTCATTTGTTCACTCATTCATTCATTCATCCATTCATTCATCCATTCATCCATTCATCCATTCATCCATCCTTGCATTCATTCACTCATTCATTCATTCATAAATTAATTCACTCATCCATTCATTCATAAATTGATTCACTCATCCATTCATTCATAAATTCATTCACTCATCCATTCATTCATAAATTCATTCATTCATTCATCCATCCATTCATTCATTCCCTCATTCATTCTTGCATTCACTCTCTCATTCATTCACTCATTCATCCATCCATTCATTCACTCATTCATCCATTCATTCATTCCCTCATTCATTCCTCCATTCATTCATAAATCCAGTCACTCATTCAGTCATTCGGGTTAGGGTTTATAACAGATTCTGTTAAAAACAGGGTTTACGACCCGGCGGCAGCATGTTTATGATAAAGAGTAAGGGGCCTAGGACGTAACCCTGAGGGACACCACATGTCAAAGGGGCCACTGAGAAACGCGGTAATGGAGAAGATTGTATTTGATAAGCAGGATTGTTTTATGTGGATTAATAAAGTATGTGAGCAGAAATGATGTCACTTTATACCACAAGAAAAGTCAGTTTTGTTTTTTTCCCCTGAAAAGTAACAAAAGAAAGAAAAGAAAAGAAAGAAAAAGTAACAAAAGAAAGAAAAGAAAGAAAAAGTAATATAGGCCTCACTCACAAACGTACTTACGAAGAAATTAATTACTAATGCAGTTTTAACAGAGATTCTGGCATTCAACGATATTTTTTTTATTTGGAAAGGATTTATTAATAATAATAATAATAATAATAATTATAATAATAATAATAATACATTTAATTTATAAAACACTTTACATTTGGATCAAATCTCAAAGTGAGTCCAAACAGAATCTCTGACCGACATTTAAAATCATCGGTTGTTGATTTACATTACAACAGTATTTATTTTTCCACCTTTAATCATCTATCATCATAACAAAAAAAGAGTTTTAGCGCTTACAGATATATTTGTTTGGGTGTTTTTGACTCATTTTAAACAAACTTGGCTTTTGTTTTACTTTGGGAGAATATAATAAAATAAAATTTCACATATAGAAAAGTTAGACGTAATAAGCCGTAGTTTCATTTCACACCTTTAATGTCAAAAAAAAGAAAGAATATGATAAGAATTTGTGTTTCTTTGTATGTATTTGTGTATTTTGGTATTTTGAGATTTGATCCAAATGTAGAGTGTTTTATAAATTAAGTGTATTATTATTTTATTATTATGAACGTTGGTTTGTTGTTTGTTACAGGAATGTAAAAAGTTGAAGTAAACCAGAGATACAAAAGTTTTCTTTGAGTGTAGTTTAAAGCGTATTTATTTATTTTTAATATCCAGACCAGATCCAAATTCTGGTTTCAAGGTTTTTGCATGTTTTTGTAAATGGATTACTTCCTGTTTTGAGTTTTTGCTCCTCAGACCCCAGAGAGGGGTCCAAAGGAAAATAAGATGAGATGAGATGAGATGAGATGAGATGAAATAAGATGAGATGAGGTAAGATGAGGTGAGATGAGATGAAATAAGATGAGATGAGATGAGATGAGATGAGATGAAATAAGATGAGATGAGGTAAGATGAGGTGAGGTGAGATGAGACGAGATGAGATGACATGAGGTGAGATGAACTGAGTGCGTGGTTGCGTCTTGCGTCGCAGGAGGTTCTCTGTTGATGAACCGTTTGGACCCTGACGCCCCGGTCCGACCCGGAAAATAGTAAACATTTGTTAACCTCAGATTTGTGGTTTTGTTCTTTTCACTTCTTCTCTTTTCCAAACACAGAATAATGTCTAACAGCATCTATATAACTTTTATCGTGTTATTTTATTGTTGTACTGACTCTATTAAATGCGACTCTATTTGTTCTCCTGCAGCAACATCTCCGCTTCAGAACCAACATCTTTTTTCTGGTCCAGAGTCCGGTGCCCCGCCGTGTTCATATTATCTTCGCCACTATCTCTGTGTCAGTCGTGTGTCGTGAAGCCCGATGCCCTTTTATGGGCGTGGGCGGGGCATTTACTTATGCTAATTAGGACCACAGGCACGAGCTTCCAGCTTAAGCCGGGCCATCACTGTACGATTTGAGTCCGATTCACACTTATAAATGAGCGCCAGAACCGCCGGGCCGTCTGAGGGTGTGGCTCCTTTGTCGCTCAGCATACACAGGGTCACGACGGCCGCTAAGGGTTTGGGTTTTGCTCCCTATAGGAGTCGTAAACTTCATCAGGAGCGAAGAGGAGATTTATCTGGACAAATACATGGAGTTCTTTGAGATGAGCATCGAATCGGACCATAGAGTCCTGTTCCTCCGTATTCATGTGAAGTGGATCAGAACTTAACTGCTGTGGGGTTACGGGGGGGGTTGGGAAACAAAACAGAGTTGAACAGAGGGAATTCTGGGAAATGGGGGGTGTGTCTATCGCATGATTACACACCAACTAGCTAATGTTGCGCTGCTCGCTTGATTTAAAGCACCCATTAAAAAGTGAATTGCATTGTGGTCGATTTGCTTTTCTGCGCCGCTGTTCTTCATTTTGATTTCATTGCAACTTTCTTCGTCCTTTATTGTGTTTTTATGGGCAAACAGAGACGTTTTAGTCCTGAGTGGCAGCCCTCCACATCTTTACAGCGTCCATCCGTTAGGAAAAATGACAGGAATGATTCCCTCCGTTAGAATCTACTCTGGTCACGTGGTTGAAAAACTTCCTCTCCTCCAGACGGTCGTGTGTTTCGTAGGAAATATGAAAACGTGGAGGTTTTTTTTCTTGCAGACGTCAGAAGTCATAATTAATACAAACGTCTTTAATTGGTAAAAGTCGGTTTATTCATTTGACACAAAAAAAATATAACGTGATTCTTTTTTCTTCTGTGATACGCACGGACCCAGAACCGGTCCAGTCAGAACCGACTTCCTTCTTCCTCAAACACCAACATGTGTGTTTTTTATCACGGACCTCATCCTGACCCATCGAGGGAACAATCCCGGTACTGTTCTACAAATTCTCTTTTTGGGTTTTCGTGACTCCGGTTCCGATAGCAAAATCTGTTTCCCACATAATCTTCATCCCTGACCCGAATGACTTCTACGGCGCCACAGAGACATCAACGGTTTTGATGAACCCTTAAAGCGGCGCCGATCATCTGCTTTCCCCTGAAGTGGACTTTAGTCTGATTTAAACTAATATATTATATTATATACATGTAAATCATAAAATATTATATATTATGTCTCGTATATTATGACATATAATCCAGCAGGTTGATTCGTTTTAGTTACGTCTTGAGTTTGAGTAACATTTTTCATTCCAGTAATTAAACATAACAGACCTTATGACCCAATTAAATATTCAAATATTTATTTTTTTTATTCAGCTACTGTCGTCTTTTAATCCATTTATTTTAGACTCGTCATCGCCACTGCTAAAAAAACTGTTTCATGGAACACTTTCAAATTTTAAACCCTACATAGACTTCAGTGTGAGGAAGAACAGGATTGATTTTGGGGAGATCGGTTGTATATTTCCGCCATTTCTCAACCGTTGGTCCGATTTAGTCCAAAGTTTTTGCGTATGAATCGACTGGAGGAGATCTAAGTTCTTAATATCGTAAATTATCCATATTTCAATGGAATAGTTCATATTTTATTCATTTCAGGGAGCTTTTATTTAAAACTAAATACTCTTTGGTACAAAACGGAAATATGGGACATATTGGGGGAAATATACTCTTCATACCAGAGATAATACACATTTAAAATAGAAAAGCATCACTCAGTATAAGACAACATAAATCATTATTTCTCTTGTTTATGTTCTATAGTCTCGGCTGATAGACGGTAATAAACGGTAGTAAACGGTAATAAACGGTAATAAACGGTAATAAGCGGTAATAAGCGGTAATAAACGCTGAGTTTGCATTAATTCTGTTTTCTTACTCCGAGAAGAAGGAGGAGAGAATCCCGTCAAAACTAGAGATTGAGTGTTGGACCAGAACCTTCTGTCGTTCTCTCTCATCATCACACTTTTAGTGTTACTTTCTCAGAACCTCTATTTTACAATCCTTTTTTTTCGGGACTAAATTAACTTACTTGATTTGAACTTCTAATAGATTCTGTCGCCTCTCTGGATCTGGATATCCTTGTTTGGGTTACAAAGTCCTGTTTTGTTTCCAGTTCTCACTCATACCCGGTAGAAACTGGCTTAGTGCGACATCAACCGTGATCTGCACAGCTCCGGCGCCTGTGGGACACCAACACAGACCAGCAGCTGAGGAAGCCTCCAACATTGTTGCCATGACAACGACCAACGTCTCAGGGAGAGACCGTCTCAGGGAGAGACCGTCTCAGGGAGAGACCGTCTCAGGGAGAGACCGTCTCAGGGAGAGAGTGTCGCGGAACACCGGCCTGCGATACGCCGGCTGTGGTTCTGATCAGAGAACCCCCTGATTGTCGTGACACGGCCGGCAAAACCTCGCCTCCGCCTGCTCACGTAAAAGGTCGATGTTGTGGCAATCGATACGTTTGATTCGCAGGATTCCGTCATCTTTACCAAAGTTAAAAAAAATTAAAAAATTAAAAATAAATCATTTTTCACGCTGTAATGAGTTTTAAATAAATACATCCTATTTAGTCAAAGCTGTTGTCCCGTCAAGAATCTTGTGAAACTTGTGATTTTCACTTTATGATTGACTTATCGGTACCACTTTACAGTAAGACTGCCTTTATAAAGGATTTATAAATGGTTTATGAACATTTCATAAGTAATAAGTTACGGTTACGGTTTATAAACAGCTTATAACACATTAATAACACATTTATAACACATTTATAACCAAATCAATTGCTTCCATTGGGACTAATAAAGTTGTTGGAACTTGAACTTGAACTTGATCGTTGTTTGAAGGTCAAAAATTTGTGACTTTCAGATTTTCGACTAATCGGTACCGATTTAGGATAAAAACTACCTTTATAAAGGATTTATAAATGGTTTATAAACACTTCATGAGTAATAAGTTAAGGTATATAACACATTTATCAATGCGGGTCACTATTTGGCAATGGCGAGTCAGCTGCATAGATAAGTGAGCTCACTATTTGGCAAGCATCAAGTCTCTGATAGCGAGTTTTAGCGGCTAATTTTATGATTTGTAATGTGTTTACAACTTAATTAGTAAACTAGGTTCAAATCTTTAATGAGCTGTTTCTTATTTTAAATTGATACCGACTAAGTTAATAACTGGTGCCAATAATTTGATGAAGTTGAGAAGCTTAGAGAACAAAATATTGCAGGAATTAATTTGCGACGACGAGAGGGAGCGATGATGAAGGAGCTCGGTTTGCATTTTGTTTTTTTCTCACTCAACAGTCACGCCAGAGCAGCAATAATTGCGAATTAAGAGACAGACAAAGCCAGAGGAAAGAAAGGATGTCTTTCTGTCGGAGGGGCAAAAATGATAGATTAGAATAAACACAGAAATAGATTCCTGCCTTCGAAAAGAGACGGAGGGATGGAGGATGGCGAGAAGTGATGAAGAGAGCGATGGAGAGAGAGAGAGAAAGATAGATTCATGGAATAGCAGGTGGCCACGAGGAAGGAATGTAGGGAGTGAAGAGGAGAGATAAGTAAATGCAGGGAAGGAGGGAAGATGATAATTGATGCAAAGAAACGTGTCGGCAGAGACGGACGGAAAAGTGGAAATATTCAACCGCAGAAAAGAAAAGATGGCGACTGAGAGAGAAAAGGAGGGATGAGGATGCAACGACCGAAGAGGAGTGACAGAGAATAACTTTATACTGCTGACGTATTGATCCGTGTACTCCCACCTCCTCCTCCAGCCCCCCAGCATGGATTACTCAAACCACATAGGTCACTCGTCACATGACTCACACACATACACACATACACACATACACACATACACACAAACACATACACACACAAACAAACACAAACACACACACAAACACACTCACACACACATACACACACACACACAAACACACATACACGCATACACACTTACACACGTACACACATACACACAAACACACACACACACAAACAAACACACTCACACACACACATACACACTCACACACATAAAGACACATACACATACACACACACACACTAACTAAAACACACATAAACACACATGTATCTGAAAACACAATTCCCAAAAAGCCACAAGGGCGAATCTAACTACTGCAGTGTTGACAGGAAATACAATAGATCTAGTTGTGTGGAGAGTGAAAATTAAACTAAAGGCATACACAAATACGCAAACGCACACACACACACACTAACATACACACACACACACACACACACACACAGATCCCCTAGAGCAGTGTGGGACACCATTCTTTGTGTTCATTGATCCAGAGCAAGAAAAGTCAGACCACTCAGGCTGTGACAGAATCTTGGCTCACACACACAATTACACACACACACACACACACAAACACGCACACACACTCACGCACAAGCGCACACACATGCACGGCCCTCCTGTCACACCTGTGCATGCATTGTGTGAAAAGTGGGGGTAGGGGAAGTCAAATAAACAGCAGGCAGGCAGAGAAGTGATGGAAGAGGAAGATATACTTAGAAACGAGGGAAAAGGAGGCGCATGTGCGAAGGGTGAACGGGGGGGAACGGGGGGGGGAGAGGCTGGAGGCAGTCAGGGATGTGAGATGCTAGAAGCTGTTGTAATTCACCCTCCCAGAGTGGGTGTGAGTGGAAAACGTTGCTTTCCCTTATTATAATCAAGTGACAGTTCAGACGCTCTTTGTTGACATTATAAGTTATTCTATTCTTATTTATGTTTTCATCATCCACATATGTCAAACTCAAGTTAATATCTCTTTTCTATAATAACTGGTGTACAGCACAAACAGCGCGGATACTACACGTCCCAGAAGGCACTGCGTCAATGAAGACAGTCTTCTGTCCTCCCTGCTCCTCCGATGTCAGACATCAGCGTTTATCCGGTCTCTCTAATAAGCTTTAGTCTAATCCTTAATAATAAAGGCATTAGAAAAGTCCTGCGACTTCTTTAATATCTTTATTATTCGGCGTTTTAGAATATAGAAGCCATGTTTTAAGGAACTGACTGTTTTCTGAGGAGCAGCTGCTCCTGACTGCAGGAACAGACACGAGGAGCAACAGTCGACTTTTACTGTTTTATGTGGCAGAAAAAGAAACGGCTTAATCTGACCAGACATTTACTAAAGGTCTTTAAAGTTCCTTTTAGTTGATTATTTTATGCAAAACAGGATGTACTTATACCTTTAATATACTTTGCTGGATGTTGTTGATGCCGGGGAAACAAAAGCTTTTCATTGGAAATGAATCTTTGAAACACTTATAATGAGATCTATTATGAATTTTATCTATAAATTTACTTTTACTTTTTCCCTTTGTTTGTTCAGAACTCTTTAAGTGAGTAAATAGAATGAGAAGAATTTGTCATTATTCCTGATATTAAACAGGGCAGATCTGAGTGATGATGGATTTGTTGGCTGTGACGGAGTGGAACTGATAGAAAAGTAACAGAGGAAAACAGTAAGAATGAGAGAGAGGGAGAAAGGGAGAGAGAGGGAGAGAGAGAAAGGGAGAGAGGGGGAGAGAGAGAGGGGAGAGAGAGGGAGAGGGAGAGAGCGAGAGCAAGAGCGAGAGCGAGAGATAGAGGGAGAGATAGAGATAGAGAGAGAGAGAGAGAGAGAGAGCGAGAGATAGAGATAGAGAGAGAGGGAGAGATAGAGAGAGAGAGAGAGAGCGAGCTGACACATTTACAGGACAAGACAAAATTGTATGTCTCATCTACACGCGTACAAGATTATAGCAGGATTTTGTGTATGTGTGTGTGTGTGTGTGTGAGCGTGTGTGTGTGTTTGTGTGTGTGTGTGTGTGTGTAAGTGTAAGTGTGTGCGGTCTAACCAGACAACAAACCTCTCCCAAGGCTAAACTTATATAGATCATATCCCAGTCATCATAGCACCGCCTTCATCTCCAGATAGAAGAGAGTAAGACTTGAACACAGTAATTTAACTGCAGACACACACGCACACACACGCAGACACACACACACACACACACACAAACACACACACACGCTCTCACACAAATGCTCAAATACCCACACATACCCACACACACACACACACACACACACACATGTATATTCTTTCTCCCCCTCCCTTCTTTTGATCTTCTAACCTCAACCATCTCACCCTCTCTCTCTTTCTTTTCATCTTTTCTCTCCCTTTTTTCTCCTCTCCTCATCACACTCTTAAAATCCATCTTCTCTTCATCGACGTCTTCAAGAGTCTGAACTGAAGTTCAACCCATTTGGCTGAACCAGCGCGCCGTCAGAGGAGAACAGAGTTGCTGCTGGAGATAACGATCCTCAATGGACCGAGGTTTGTTTATCGGAGACATGATGTCATGATGGATTCACGTTTAACTCACCAGGGGGCGCTTTCTCACGGAAAACACCGTACTTTACGTACTTTACCTCAAAAACAAACACATGGATCATTTTCAAACTTTATGGAGTATATATAGACTTAAGTGCGAGGAAGAACTGGATTGATTTCGGCGGAAAAGTTGGATGTAGATTTCTGCCACTAGAGGGAGCTTCAGCTTGGAAGGTTTTTCAGAAGATAATTTCATAGATCAGATTCTGTCGAAATTTTGCACAAATGAATCGATTTGAGGAAGTATATTTAATTTTTATCATAATTTACCCATATTTGAATCTAATAGTTCATAAATAACTGACTTTTTTAAGAAGAATACTGTGGACATAACTTTTTTATTTCATTTGAGGGGCTTATTTATCCACACTACTAGCACTGGTTGTAATGTTGTGGCTGTTTACATATATTAGATTATAATTATTTCTATCTCTGTAATTTTGAGATATTTCCTTGTTTGGATGACTTTTATGTCAGGTCCACAGAAAACATCAAAGTTGTTAAGATATCGTTCACTGTTCAGCTACAACATTAGAGCCAAAACATTAAAACCACACAACTGTACATTTAATAATGAACTCCACCGAGGAGGTGATGTTCGCTGTGTGTTTGTTTGTTTGTGTTTGTTTGTTTGTTTGTGAGCAGGATTACAGAACAACTACTGAACGGATCTGCATGAAATTGTACCCAAAATTTGATTTTTGCATATAATAGAGGTGATTAAATGTTAATTACGTTATTTGTTTCACATCATTAACAATAAAATAAAATTGAAATGGTACTAAATTAACATTAAATAAATGTTAATTTTTGTAACTTAAATGTAATTGAATAAAATAAACTAAATAAACTAAATAAACTAAATTAAATTAATTAAATTAATTAAATTAATTAAAATAAATTTAATTAAACAAAATAAATTAAATAAACAAGAAAAGGAATTAAATGTAATCAAAGTAAAATACAATAAAGTACAAAAAAATACAATTAAATACAATAAAATTAAATAAAATTAAATAAAATAAAATAAAATAAAATAAAATTAAATTAAATTAAATTAAATTAAATTAAATTAAATTAAATGTAATTGAATTAAAATTAAATTAAATTAAATTGTATTAAATTAAAAAAATTTAAATAAATATTATATTCGATATATATTAAAAATGAAGTTGAATTCAATTACATTGAATAAAAATAAAAATAAAATAGAACAGTCGGCCGTTTGGAATGCTGACATCACAGTTTGACCATTGCTGCCTCTGTTCCTTTGATTCCCTCAATTTCCTGAGATGAATTTTCAGGAAATTCAAAATTACGTCATGAAATTTTTTATTATTCAGATGATTCTTTCACTGCTTAAAACATGACAAAAAATGTTTTCACTTTATGGTAAATTCAGAGTGGCTATGATATTAAAATAATAGATTAAATAAAGAAAAATAAAAAAAAAGTTCCAATTTCTTTCCATTTTCTCATGATACGCTAATTTGACCGGATTTGAATATTCTTTAACCATTTCCCTCCTCATTCAAACTCCATCTGACCAACCATCTGCTTTCCCTCCTTCTCTGTCAGGCTCTGGCAGCTCCTTGCTGCTTTTCATTTATTTTCCTATTTAACAGAAGGTATTTACGGAACAGAAACCTTCTCCTCCGCCGCATCCTTCCTGCAGAAATGTGAATTGTTCGGCTCTTCTCTCCACTCATAAGGAATCATATCGGGGTAAATAAACGGTGTTAGAACACAAACATGGGAAGACGGGCTCCGCGGAGGAAAGACAAAAAGTGACACATTCATGTCAGGGATGAAGGATTTAGTCTGCAGCTGAAATATTCCTGTCTGTTGTTTTTATCTGTCAATATACAAATACTACACTGGAAACTCTCTCTATGTCTCTCGCTCTCTCTCTCTCTCCGTGACCACACCCACACACACACACAAACACAAATATTATATTATTACAAATTTAAAAAAAAAGTTTAAAAAAGCAACTTTAAAGCATGAAACAATATTCAATAGATATTCAAAAATGATCTTCCATTAAATAAACATTACATTATTGTGCAGTTAATGACACCAGGATCAACTTCCTTAATACATTTTTGCTCCCTTATGTTTTTCTTTATGAGCTATTGCAACTATAGATTTTTTTTTTCTTTTGCAATCGTTTATAGTTGATCATAGACGTTACGGTTCTATTTACTATGTAGAATTTATTGTTATGGTTTTGTTTACTATGTAGAATTTATTGTTATGGTTCTGTTTACTATGTAGAATTTATTGTTATGGTTCTTTTTACTATGTAGAATTTATTGTTATGGTTTTGTTTACTATGTAGAATTTATTGTTTTGATTCTGTTTACTATGTAGAATTTATTGTTATGGTTTTGTTTACTATGTAGAATTTATTGTTTTGATTCTGTTTACTATGTAGAATTTATTGTTATGGTTTTGTTTACTATGTAGAATTTATTGTTTTGATTCTGTTCACTATGTAGAATTTATTGTTATGGTTTTGTTTACTATGTAGAATTTATTGTTATGGTTCTGTTTACTATGTAGAATTTATTGTTATGGTTCTTTTTACTATGTAGAATTTATTGTTATGGTTTTGTTTACTATGTAGAATTTATTGTTTTGATTCTGTTTACTATGTAGAATTTATTGTTATGGATCTGTTTACTATGTAGAATTTATTGTTTTGATTCTGTTTACTATGTAGAATTTATTGTTATGGTTTTGTTTACTATGTAGAATGTATTGTTTTGATTCTGCTCCTTGTTATTGTAGGATTGATTGTGTTTGTCTTCCTCTTTATCTCGGTCAGATAGTTTGTTGAGTAACAGTTTGTCTTTTTTTTTGGTCCATTCCTTGATTTAAGCTCTATTGAAAGTTACATTTCTGGCATTTATCACATTGTTTGGACTCAAAAGGTACAAACTTACTTTATTTAAGTTGGAGCTATTGCGAGAGAATAAGTAGAAACAGATAAAGTTAGTTAAGTTGGAACAACATCAGAATGACTAAGTTGAATCCAGTCAAATGTATTTAGTTTGAGTAAATAAAAGTAATTAGGGTCGAATCAACTCAAAGGTATTTAGTTGGAGTAAATAAAAGTCATTTAAGTTGAATCAACTCAAATAGATTAAGTTGGAGTAAATAAACAAAAACTAAATTGAACCAACTCAAATAGATTTAGTTTGAGGAAATAAAAGTAACTAAGTCGAATCGACTCAAATGTATATAGTTGGATAAAATAAAAGAAACTAAGTCGAATCAACTCAAATAAATTTTGTTGGAGTAAGTAAAAGTTACTAAGTTGAATCAACTCAAATAAGTTAGGTTCACTTAACTCAATAACATTAAGTTGTTACGAGATAATTCAATTGTGTGGAGAGAAACCAATTTAATCAAATTTTTTCCATGATTTCTGAATGTAAGTTGAATGAGTTATATTTTTGAGTGTATAACAGGGATTGGTGTCACATCCATTAGTAGATAAATTTCCCCTTCTGGTAATACAGACATCTGTACGTCTGACAAACATCTGTCGAGAACTTGTCGGCTTGAGCGAAACTGTCCAGATGGATAAATATCACCATACAGTAAGTACTAACACCCAACAACACCTGATGTTCTGACCCGGTGTCTATCCATCACCATCTGGCCTTCATCAAGGTCTTCCAAATCCTACACATACATCCTTCTCCATGACGGTTGCCACGGTAACCAGAGAAAACATGTTGTTATGACTTCTGCTGTAAGTGGTTATAATGTTATGGTTGATTAGGTGCCATCGTATTGAGGTAATCAGGATTATTCTGAATTCACCTGTCAGTGGTTTTAATAATAATAATAATAATTGTAATAGTCACATTCTGTTTGTTTTCTTTCGTTTAGTCCGATGTATAAAAGTTAAATGCTGTCAAGCAGCGAAACCTCCGATACTAGAGAAAAAGTAAACTTCTTTAAAGAAAAGAAAAAGAGGAAGAAGAAGTAGAAGAAGAGACAAGAGTGGCAGAAATATGGAGATGAAGGCGAAGTACACAAACACACACACGGAACTACACACACTTCAAACCGCCGATACGTTTCTTTTCATGTCGGAGGAAAGAATCAATACGGACAAAAAAATATCTGCATGATGGCGGCAGGAAGGAATAAAAGGAAGCCGCGAAGAATAAAAACACAATTTCTGATGAGATGCCCCTCAAAAGAAATCTATTACACATCAAAGTTCTGAGACTCTGACTTTCCTTTCACTCTCGGTTTACCTCCAACACGGAGAACGGGTTCGGACCTGGTATCAGGAGAACAAGGAAACGTGGGGCCAGAGAGAGAAACCCGGCAATGCAGTAATACTAGTCAACAGGTGATACTAGTCTACAGGTGATACTAGTCAACAGGTGATCCTAGTCTACAGGTGATACTAGTCAACAGGTGAAACTAGTCAACAGGTGATACTAGTCTACAGGTGATACTAGTCAACAGGTGATACTAGTCAACAGGTGATACAAGTCTACAGGTGATACTAGTCTACAGGTGATACTAGTCTACAGGTGATACAAGTCTACAGGTGATACTAGTCAACTGGTGATTCTAGTCAACAGGTGATACTAGTCAACTGGTGATACTAGTCGTCAGGTGATACTAGTCTACAGGTGAAACTAGTCTATAGGTGATACTAGTCTACAGGTTATACTAGTCTACAGGTTATACCAGTCTACAGGTGATACTAGTCAACAGGTGATACTAGTGCACAGGTGATACTAGTCAACAGGTGATACTAATCTACAGGTGATACTAGTGAACAGGTGAAACTAGTCAACAGGGGATACAAGTCTACAGGTGATACTAGTCTACAGGTGATACTAGTCTACAGGTGATACTAGTCAACAGGTGATACTAGTGCACAGGTGATACTAGTCACAGGTGATACTAGTCTACAGGTGATACTAGTCTACAGGTGATACTAATCACAGGTGATACTAGTCTACAGGTGATACTAGTCTATAGGTGATACTAGTCAACAGGTGATACTAATCTACAGGTGATACTTGTCAACTGGTGATACTTCTCTAGAGGTGATACTAGTCACAGGTGATACTAGTCTACAGGTGATACTAGTCTACAGGTGATACTAGTCCATATGTGATACTAGTCTAGAGGTGATACTAGTCTATAGTTAATACTAGTCCATATGTGATACTAGTCTACAGGTGATACTAATCACAGGTGATACTAGTCTACAGGTGATACTAATCACAGGTGATACTAGTCTACAGGTGATAATAGTCTATAGGTGATACTAGTCAACAGGTGATACTAATCTACAGGTGATACTAGTCCATATGTGATACTAGTCTAGAGGTGATACTAGTCTTTAGTTAATACTAGTCCATATGTGATACTAGTCTACAGGTGATACTAGTCCACAGGTAAGACTAATCTAAAGGTGATACTATTCTGGTGTGAATAGGGTATTATTTGTTTGTAGGACTGCAATCCTCTGGATAGAGACCTGGAATCTTCCATATTAGAGGTATTGAAGCCGTTACCGTAGGGACGACCTTGGCTGATCTTTCACACCTGCCCTTTTCACTCCTTGCTGATGACATTTTGTGTTCGGTTATCCCGAAGCTTTCTGTCCGTCTAGAACTCGAAATCCCACGAGATTTTGGCTCCATTCCTCTCAACAATTCTAGGTTGAGAAAACAATTCTTGGAGATGTTCCTGCCCACCGTCCAGGATACGTAGACACTGAACCCCTTTACCCAGGCTGGGCTGTGGGACCCCAGCCTCTGTAACTCTGGTGCTGGGGGCTATAGACACTGGCATGATATCTTTACGTTGATGATCCATCTCCTATGTCCTGGGATGATACATCCCATGGTACGGTTTGGTCTTCCACGCTCTTCTTCATCATCACCCTGTGTCACCTTCTGCCTGAGGCTTGTCATACAAGTGGCTCGACAAGCTTGATGTCTCTTTCCTTCTGTAGATTCTCAATGTGTCATCATCACAACCTCTGCTCAGTGTGAAGTAACCTGCAACAGGAAGTGTTTAAATGTGTATGTTGAAACAGGCTTTTTATTTCAAGTGTCTGTCATTCGCTGTTGAATGGAGGAAAATCACCTTGTTAGGTTCTGTTTGTAGGGAAGGGAGAAAGAAGCCGACTGAGGAGCATTAAAGGACGCCGGCGGAGATCTTGATTTGAGAATATTTTAGGTTTTCGTACGTTTCCATTTGTTTGTGGTTTCAAAGGTTCAGACCCAGACGACAAACAACAAAAGCTAACAAGCTATCAAGATGATGACATACGCCCAGGAATCCCATAACAACAAAAAGCAGTAAAAACAAAATCAGGAAAGGATCAAGCGAATCTCCACACGAAACAGGAGCCATGTGTCAAAACATTGGCGGTCCAGCTGGTATGTTCTGGTTTGGTGGTTCGTTTGATATCATGCATGATCTCTGAAGGGACAACGAATCCTCCAAGTCCTCGCCAGGAATACCGACTGCACAGTCGCTCAAAGGTTGAATGTTTCTACAGAACGGTGGTCCAGTCTCGGAAACCTGGTCAAACATGGGGACTACTTGATGCAACCGACCCGTCATCGCTCACGACCCGCTCAGCCTTTACCGTGGTGTCTGTGAGTGTGTGATTACTTCACCAGTTGAAGTAATGTTTTTACAGAGTGATGGCTCCAGAGAGATGTCAGGAGAGTAACGTGAAAAACATGAATCTTCAGCATTTCAGCTTTCGGTCGTTTCAATCCATCGACTTTGTGAGCCGTTCTATTAAAAAGAGCAGACTCTGAACGTCGTTCTGTAGACGAGGGTGTAGACCCACACACATCCAAGCCACAACCAGAACCGTGTGTGATGTTGTGCCTGATCACCGACGTGGGTGGGCCCCCTCGCCACCGGGACTAAGTGCACTCGGCACTCTGTGTTCTGGTTTGAGAGAGAATCCTGCCTTCCGAGCAGAACCCTCTATCTGAAGGACTGGTGAACGGTCTGTCCTCATCAGTCACCCTCCGTCCTCTTCGTCTCAGTGAGGAGAGAGGGAGGTTCAGCGACTCCATCATTCCAAAAAAAAAGAGGAAGATATAATCCAGGCCCTACACCGTTCCCTCCGCCAAGGAGGTTCTGCCCCCACTCCTGTGAGATTGTGTGTCTGTCTGTCTGTTTGTCTGTTTGTTGGTTTCTTTTATTGTTTTTCTGTTTGTTTGTTTGAGAGAAGGACGACAGAAAAAGGAATCAGCGTGAAATTCTACCCAGATTAACTTTTGGTGACATTATGTGTTTCACACATAATGAATAAAGCTGTTGGGAGGAGGGATGTCACAATGTGGCTATTGCTCCCTTTGATCTTTTGTATTCCTTTGATGTGTCTTTGGGTATAGACTGAGGCCTGTATCAAGAGTCCCTTTGATTCCTTTGATGTGTTTGGGGGGGCAGGAGCTTGGGGCTCAGATTCAAGGGTGCCTTTGATGTTCCTTTGAGGATAGAACTGGGGGCTGGTTGGGCAGAGCAGAGACGCTGAAGTGGAAAGGGCAGGAGATGTGCAGCTACAGAGTATGTCAGAGACACTGAGAGAGTCGTTGGTAGATTTACAGGCTGGAGGAACATTAATGGTGCATTAATGGAGGAATCTGCAGGAATATTTCCTAAACCAATTAGCACAATATGTTGTGCTTTGCTGGAGGTATGCGCTCTTTTGTCCTTTATTTGTCCTTGTACAACACATGGTTGCACAACAAAGTAAATAATCCCTTCCATGCTGCGTACATACAACAGGTAAGATACATACAAGAGGATAAATATTCTAACAGTGACTATAATGCAGATAAATACATGGTTATTTATATGCAAATATACTATAATTAGCTACAGAACTAGAACGTGTCTGTATTAATGATTTAAGCACAATCATCACCTCGTCCTACTGAAGTTCTGAGCTTTCTCAGGTTGTGACACGGTTCAGCCCGTTGAGCATAAAGGGGAGACGGGGCTTTGGGAAAAAGGTGGGAAAAAACAGCTTCTGATTTTATTATCTAGCCTGAGCCGTTTTTTTTTCTGAAACTAACCAACCAAGACCAAGCTAAAATTAAAAATTTATTTTTTTTCCCGCCTGCTGATTAAACACTGATAATAACAAACTTCTGGTTCTGATTAATCTCAAGGGCGAGAGTTAGAGATCGTGATAGCCGTCACTTTTCTGTCAGTTGCCTGTGTACGTGACCTTTGACCTTTACCAATCCGGTGTTTACATGCATCGACTCATCTTATCGGAAACATCTTTCTGACACGCGCAGATGATCCAAACTCCAGTCCATAAGGTGGCGATGATGCTACGATGAGCTGGGCGCCGACCGCCATCCAGCGCCAGGAAGAAGAATACGATGAGGTCGTGGACAGGAAGCAAGTTTTCGTCCATTTAACCGTCCAACTATGTTAAACTCTTTAAAGAAGTTGCGATGAATAAATGACCCTCCGATGTAGAACGGTTCTGTTCTGAAGTTGCCATATTTAAAATGCATCATGACGCTGGGCATGAAAAGATACGACTAAAAACAGAGAACTTTCAGAAACAACTGTTTTTACATGAAACAGTTTTACATGAAACAGTTTTACATGAAACAGTTTTACATGAAACAGTTTTACATGAAACAGTGTTTACATGAAACAGTTTTACATGAAACAGTTTTACATGAAACAGTGTTTACATGAAACAGTTTTACATGAAACAGTTTTACATGAAACAGCTTTTACATGAAACAGTTTTTACATGAAACAGTTTTACATGAAACAGTTTTACATGAAACAGTTTTACATGAAACAGCGTTTACATGAAACAGTTTTTACATGAAACGGTGTTTACATGAAACAGTGTTTACATGAAACAGTGTTTACATGAAACTGTTTTTACATGAAACAGCGTTTACATGAAACAGTTTTACATGAAACAGTGTTTACATGAAACAGTTTAACATGAAACAGTGTTTACATGAAACAGCGTTTACATGAAACAGCGTTTACATGAAACAGCGTTTACATGAAACAGTTTTACATGAAACAGTGTTTACATGAAACAGCGTTTACATGAAACAGCGTTTACATGAAACAGTGTTTACATGAAACAGTTTTACATGAAACAGTGTTTACATGAAACAGTTTTACATGAAACAGTTTTACGTGAAACAGTTTTTACATGAAACAGTTTTACGTGAAACAGTGTTTACATGAAACAGTTTTACATGAAACAGCGTTTAAATGAAACGTTGTTTACATGAAACAGTTTTACATGAAACAGTGTTTACATGAAACAGTTTTTACATGAAACAGTTTTACGTGAAACAGTGTTTACATGAAACAGTGTTCACATGAAACAGTTTTACGTGAAACAGTGTTTACATGAAACAGTTTTACATGAAACAGTTTTACGTGAAACAGTGTTTACATGAAAGTGTTCACATGAAACAGTTTTACATGAAACAGTTTTACGTGAAACAGTGTTTACATGAAACAGTGTTCACATGAAACAGTTTTACGTGAAACAGTGTTTACATGAAACAGTTTTACATGAAACAGTTTTACGTGAAACAGTGTTTACATGAAAGTGTTCACATGAAACAGTTTCACATGAGACGTTGTTTACAGGCAGCGACTGGATATCAGAAAGACTTTCATGAAAGGACTCAGACCTAAACCCACCTTGTGTCCCAGGTTAGCGTCTCCTTTCTCTGGACTTCCCTTGAACTCTCTCTCAAACTCAGCTCAGATGTTCTACCTGTGTGTGATCCACCCACCTCTCACCGACCCTCGTCATCCTCCGTTTATCGATGCATCATCCTTGCTCTCCATCTGTAGCTCCTCTCAGGCGAAGCAAAGCGCTGCATTCTCCGTCACTCCATCTCCCCGCCCTTCAACCCCCCCCCTCACTTCTAACCACGTATTTATAGTTCTTTCTACAGGCAGAGAATCTCAGAAGAGTAAAATCTGCATCTTTTTCCAAAGCAGAGAGAATGTGAACACCAGCAGCGTGTGGTTATAATAATAAAACCTGAGACGGGAGTTTCAGTTTTATACAGCTGGTGACCAACCTGTTTCTCACAAATATCAATATGGAATAATTTTATGCCTCATTCTCATTTCTCCCCCCTCGTCCGCCCCCCTCCCTCCCTCTCAATAAACGTTTGCCAGCATGAAATACTAAACGCAACAGCAAAAAGTTATTGCCAGAGCGAAAAGAGAAATAAATGGCGGAGGAATAAAGCGTGAATAAACTGTGACAGCGTCAGACTAATGAGAAGAATGTTTAAAGAATCTCCCACTAAGTGATTATTCAATCCATCACACTTCCTGTAGGGCGGACAACATCTTTCCTTCTCCTTTTCCCCTTTTTATCCCATTAACCAACAATTACTGGAGTTGATGCTACGACATCTTTGACTTTGTGTCATAAACGTCTCGTAAAATCACTGACAAAGAGAGAGAAAGAGAGAGAGAGAGAAAGAGAGAGAGAGAGAGAGGGAGAGATAGATGGCGAGAGAGAGAAAGAGAGAGAGCGAGAGAGAGATAGATGGCGAGAGAGAGAGAGAGAGAGAGAGAGCGAGAGCGAGAGCGAGAGCGAGAGCGAGAGAGAGATAGATGGCGAGAGAGAGAGGGCAAAAGAGGGAGAGCGAGAGATAGATAGATAGATAGATAGATAGATAGATAGATAGATAGATAGATAGATAGATAGATAGATAGATAGATAGATAGATAGATAGATAGATAGATAGATAGATAGATAGATACTGGTAGTACTGGTGATATTTCTGAGCACACCTTCAGAAATATAGAACTTTTAAGGACCGCTAGAAAACCGCTTAATTTATTAAACCCCTTTAATTTCTTTATCATAAAAAAATTAAATATGCAAAAATTATTTCTTTGTATTTTGTTTTTCTCAAATGTATGAATTTAATGTCTTGGACGCCCTGAATTTACCATTAAATGACAAATTGTTTGGTCAAACGTTTTCAACATACAGACTTCAATGTTGAGATTTTGTATTTCCCAGAAAATTGTCTTTTTTATTTTTATCTACTTATTTTTAGAAAACTTATTGGCCAATATCAGACAGATTTGTTTTAATCAAGTAATGTTATTCTATTTTGTCAGTCCTCACAGGCTTTAATAAGCCAAAAACAAAAAAGAACTACTCATAGAAAAGAACTTTCTCAGGAGTCACAGTTAATCTTTGACATGTGGTGTCCCACAGGGCTCCACACTCGGCCCCTTGCCATTCAGCAAATACACGCGGCCGCTGGCTCACGTTATAAACAGGTTCAATCACATTTGTCAATAAGAAATAGAGACTCAGAATCATTTCCACCAAACAGCTGAGCGGGACATAAAAGGCTTAAATCACCCAACCAGCAACGACGGGTCGACGACAGAACGGAGGAAAACTGTCAACATTCAAACCGCTTTCATTCATCTGTCGTCTCAAATAGACTTTCAATCTGTTAAACACAGAAATGAGCTCATATGAAACTGAAAACGACCCAGAGTCGTCCCGGTGACCCCTGCTGGTTTGAATGAGTACTTTGAGTTTTTGAAAATGTCAGATAAAACATCCATCAGCACCAGAACCACTCCATCATGGTCCGATAGAAGCTCGCTGAATTATGTCCATATACATTCTGCTATGTTATTCTATTTATGCTAGTTTGTATTTGTATAGTTTGTATAGTTTTGAGTAGTACTATATAAATATACGGTGACACGTTGTCCTCTCTGGGTGCTGGTGATGTCATCGATTACATACGGCGATGCGGCAGATTCTTTTTGACATTGTTTGTGTTCTGATTGAATCATAGATCCGCTAACCCGGATGATTTCTGGTAGCTCCGCTCCGTTTTATCCTTTTTGGAACCATAAGTTTTTCACAAATACGTTTGAAATGAACACAGAGAAGAGGTTAGCATCTTTATGGGATGTATTTATGGAGACGTTTTGTCAAATTATTGTCATTGATGTTAATAATTTGTGATTTAAAGACATTCTATTCATTTTACCACACTACCCACACCCCCCACCCCACCCCCACCCCCGTCTTTACCGTAACCCACTTCATGCCCCCTAAATCTGGCACCTGGCGTCAGTTCCCTTGATGGCGTATAGCTCCGCCCACTTCCTGCATATAACTCTACGGTTCTGCTCCTGCTAAATTTGTCCGATGATGAAGTGTCACCGCTCTGCCCTTGAGTGAGTGAGGATCCTCTCTGACAGTGTGTGCGTGTGTGTGTGTGTGTGCGTGTGTGTCTGTGTGTGAGTGTGTGAGTGTGTGTCTGTGTGTGAGTGTGTGTGAGTGTGCGTCTCTGTGTGAGTGTGTGTCTGTGTGAGTATGTGAGTGTGTGTCTGTGTGTGAGTGTGTGTCTCTGTGTGAGTGTGAGTGTGTGTGTGAGTGTGTGTCTCTGTGTGAGTATGTGAGTGTGTGTCTGTGTCTCTGTGTGTGAGTGTGTGTCTGTGTGTGAGTGTGTGTCTCTGTGTGAGTGTGTGTCTGTGTGAGTATGTGAGTGTGTGTCTGTGTGTGAGTGTGTGTCTCTGTGTGAGTGTGTGTCTGTGTGAGTATGTGAGTGTGTGTCCGTGTCTGTGTGTGAGTGTGTGTCTGTGTGTGTGTGTGTGTGTGTGTGTCAGTGTGTGTCAGTGTATGAGTATGTGAGTGTGTGTCTGTGTATGAGTGTGTGTGTGTGAGTGTGTGTCTGTGTCTGTGTGTGAGTGTGTGTCTCTGTGTGTGTGTGTCTCTGTGTGAGTGTGTGTGTGTGTCTGTGTGTGTGTGTGTGTGTCTGTGAGTGTGTGTGTGTGTCTGTGAGTGTGTGTCTGTGTGTGAGTGTGTGTCTCTGTGTGTGTGTGTGTGAGTGTGTGTCTCTGTGTGTGTGTGTGTGTGTGTGTGTGTGTGTGTGTGTGTGTGTGTGTGTGTGTGTGTGTGTGTGTGTGTGTGTGTGTGTGTGAGTGTGTGTCTGGGTTGGACCTGTAGGAGTGACAGACGTGAAGATTGTGCTGCCACAGCAGGGGAGGAGATGATTTACTTGTCAGACGGTTGATGGACAGGATGACGGATGTATCGGGGAGATAAGAGAACTCTGCTGCAGCTAATGTCAAAACGCTGGGAGGTATGCGCTGGAGATTGAAGGACCACCAATGCAGACTTAGCAAGGGTCCACCTGTGAGGGCGCATGTTTGAAGATCCCCCCTCCCCCCTCTGAGGTTCATGATTTTCATTCTCCACCCTGGAGAAACGGACTCTCAGGTCATGTGACAGGATACAGTCAAGAAAAAAAAGACAAGAATCATTTCATACTTTAAGTTTAAATACCTGCTTCTGTTTGATTTCATTTAAATAATACTCATAATTCAGACGCACAGTTATTAAAATTCAGAATCAGCATCAATCTGTTTATTATGGAATTGAATCAGTAAAGAAAAATACGAAAAGGCTTAAAAACGGATTCAGTTGGTTAAAATTCATGAATGCAGTTTTCAGGAAATGACATCATTTCCAGGGGAAACGTTCAAAACAATTAATGTTTATCAGAACTATCGCGAGAGGAATTTCATATGTAGATAAAATACAGTAATCTTAAATATTGGGCTTGAGTATTTTTTGAGTGTAGTTGGCTAAAAGCACTCGCTGCAGAATTTTAACTAAAACTGAGGTACTTCAAACCAAACTGGACCCGAATCTATTAAACAGCCTTAACAGAGAAAGTTCCTGAAACAAGAATAAAGCAGCTTGTAAATAATATCTACTAAAATGTTTTTGACTATTTCCTGCTGGACTAAGAAGGTTTGTGTTTTTTTTTGGACCCGGGGGATTCAGACTCATCAGAATCCGATCAGAATTATTGTTGATTGATTCTGATTAAGTGCGTTTTCACTGACGCGTCGCTTTAAATCACAATGTTGACAAATTGAGTCTCGTTGCGATCGTCTCTAAAACGACACGATCGTTTTAGAGACGATCTTTAAGGACGGACGTTAATAAGAGACGCCGGTCCCTCTTAAGAGTTATGGCGCTAGGCGGTCCATTAGCGTGTCATTGCTGGACAGGGGGGACGTCGCCTGTGGCAGTGAACGTAGAGTTATGACGACTGTAAATGTCCCTTCGTGGTGCGATACGTCGGATATATTAAAAGGAAACCTCTGTGTGTGGTGAGCGGAACGGCGGATTTAACCTGCAGATGAGGTGATACCAAAGAATTTAAATCTGAAGGACAGTTACAACGTTCTCAACGTGTCTCAGAAGGACAAAGACGGGAGACGTGAGGTGAAATAAAGAAAAAAAGGGTTGGATGGTGATGTGTGGTAAATCTATCTTTATATTGTGAGAAGGATTTATGTGGCGTGTCAGCTGTGGGCGAACAGTGTATCTCTGAAAAGTCGCCGATCCCCTGTGTTGTACAATCAAATTATTTTCACAGTATTTCTAGTAAAAAAGATGAAAAATGAAAAAGTCTGATAAGTACATGAAAAGATAAGCTGTTAGATAAAAATGTGGTTAAATACGAGAAAAGGTTTCTTCGAAATTATGCAGGAGATTAAAATCCCCCTAGTGTTAGAAATATATACAACAAATCAATCCAGTTCTTCCTTGCACTAAGGTTTATGGTTCTATACAGTTTGAAAATGATCCATGAAATACTTTTTGAGTTATGTACAAAAAAATAGTAATTTTTTTGTAAAAGTGCCCCCTGCCCTGAAAAATCTGAACTACTGGATGAAATCCTGATCTTTACAAGATAAGTCTCAACGGTTGTGAAATTATGGTGGGAAAACTTTTGGAGACAATGCTCCCCCTAGTGTTGGAAACACACAACCGCCTTTTCCCCAAATCAATCCAGTCTTTCCTTGCACTAAAGTCTATGTTTGTACAAAGTTTGAATGCGATCCATGAAAGTCTTTTTGAGTTATGAACAAAAAATAAGGTTTTTCATGTAAAAGTTCCCGCTGCCAAGAAAAATCTGAACTACTAGATGAAATCATGATCTTTACAAGATAAATCTCAACGGTTGTGAAATTATGGTGCGAATCCCCTTTGAGTTGGAATCATACCAAATCAACTATTTGAAAATCAATCCAGTGTTTCCTCGCACTAAGGTCTATGGTTCTACAAAGTTTGAAAACGATCCATGAAACAGTTTTTACATTATCGGGGGATTATTATTCCATAATATCCCCGACTTTTCGAGGATATTATAACAAATTGCAAATTGCTTCTGCGGTGGGCTGTGATCCCTATGCTACTGCAGGCTTATATAGGGTTTAGGCCCATTCCTGTTCAGACTATTTGCATCAGTGCTTCATTATAATATTCAATACTTTAATATTTCATCAAGAATATCACAAAGATTAAAAGGTTCCCATCCATCCATGAGCAGAGAGGATTATCTAGGGAGACATTTTCCCCGATACCGGTCCGTCCTTCCATCTCATCAATGTCATTCCAGAAACATCGCAGTGGAAACGTCACCTTCGTTCACGTTTCTCCTTTTTACCAATCATTTCTCAGCTGTCCATCTTCAACACTTTAAACTTCCTCGACAAGAAGAAAATCTACGGGGGAAAAAAATATATCTTTGTCTATTCTAACTCTTTAATTACACTCTTAATATAACAAATGTTTGGGTCGGGTATTGTTTTTAAAAACGTGACAAAAAAGAAGAAAAAATGTTCCTGTAATATTAATGAATTAATCTTATTGTTAATTAGATTAGCTCAACCTTTTGGTGAAGCATGTTTTTAGAAAACTCTTATTAGATTTGTTTTGGTTGTATAAAGTTACATGACACACATAATAGCAATGGGGGATGCCTCCTCTGTGGTGTCCCCCAGAGCTCCGTCCTCGGCCCCTTACTGTTTAGCATATTTACGCTGCTACTGGGTCGTTACATAAACCGGCTCCGTCAGGTTTTTTCTAGAAGAAATAGCGACTCAAAATGAGCTGAAACCAAACGGCTGAGCAGGACATCAAAGGGTTAAATGTGAGGTTCCTGCTGTCAATCAGCTGGCATCAGCACCACCTCCGCCCCTTCGCCACCTCAACCCTGAGCGACCTCCGCCCATCTGTCACTTACCACCAATCGGAAAATTTCTTCATATTAATTAATCCCACCGAGATCCGTTATCCATCAGCACCAGGGCTTGTAGGGGAATTATCTTTCCTCATTTGTCCGATAGCTAACCTTGGCGATCTACTTCCTGCCGGGGTCGACGAGCCAAAGAACGAACCTTCTACTCAGAATAAATTCAGTCTTACTTCAGTTCTGTCGTTCTTTTCTCCTCCTCCGATAATCCCCTCCTGATAGAATGAAATGTCTCATGGACTACCGATCCGATCTGACGTCTCCCTCCCTGTCTTCTTCCCGAATGAGACCTCTCAGACTTTTGTTGATCCCCCGGAAACCTACGAGGTTCAGAGACGTTTGGAGTCAAAAAGTCCTGCAGCTACTGGTGTGATGAAACTTTTATGTCATCTCTCAGTATAAACTCTACCGCTTTTTAATTGTCTGGTACTGTAATAATGTCAAAACGTCAAGTGTCCCGACCTTTTGTGACCAAATACCTGCCAAGCTAAAGCCCTTCTCATCGGATACGGTTCTGAAGAGGCACCATCTCTGCGCCGTGACCAGCATGTGTTTACGGCAGCAATGGGTTGAGATTCAGTCGAGTCATGTGACCCGAGTCAGGGTCGAGTCATGTGACTCTTTTTATATGACAGTGTTGCTAACTGCAGCCGGACCTGCGGGCCAACTTCATCCACACTTCATCAAACCGTCTATCCTAAAATACCGGATTTTTATAACTGGTCCTTTAAAGCAGTAATTCACATCCAGTCTGTTTGTTTGTTCGTCTGTTTGTTTGTTTGTCTGTTTATTTTTGTTTGTGAGCAGGATAACAAAAGAACTAACAGACATGTTAGCATGAAATGTTACCCAGAGGAAGATTTTAGAATACCCTAGTGGTGATTAGCTTTTGGTGAAGTTACGTTTTTAGGGGCATTTAAAATGAAAAAGAAAAAACTTGAAAAACACTCTATAGAACACAAACCTCCACCAAGACCCAACAGAACCTTAGGTTTAAGAAAACTCCTCCATTAATGTCTTAGTTATTGCCAGCCTCTAAATCTACTGACAACTCCAACAAACTCTCTAAGTATCGCTCAGATACTCTGTATCCGCTTCTCTACTGCGCATTCCACTTCAGCGTCTCCGTTCAGCCCACCGAGTTTCTGATTCACCTTTTTTGCATAATTTTGGACTGTGGGAGGAAGCCGAAAAACCCGTCAAGAACCCCCACAAACACTGTAGGAACATGGATGTTCCTCATAGAAGGACCCCGAGGCGACAGCGGTGGCTCAGGCACACACGCATACAAAGAAGTCTGATGTCTGAGGTACCAGAGGGTTTCCGTCAAACATGATGAAGACAACGAAGCATTTCCTCACGTCAGGGTTGATTAACACGGACATGAAAGTAAGGCAGACGTAGAAACGCAAACTCAACTCAAACCCTGGGGCTTTACAGCAGAAACTTACAGAGGCAGGTAATGAGGCGAAACATCAGTCACTCAAACGTCTGTGTGTTTGTCTGTGTGTGTGTGAGTGTGTGTGTGTGTGTGTGTGTGTGTGTGTTTGTGTGTTTGTCTGTGTGTTTTTGTGTGTGTGTGTGTGTGTGGGTGTGTGTGTGTGTGTGTGTGTGTGTGTGTGTGAGACATTCTGATATTTTTATATTCCCCGAGATAAAGAAAGAGCTTTATCTCCAGAAACTTGACTTTAAAAGTTCATATTTTACTCACTATTTGGAGCTTTCTTTGCCAAAAACAACTGTTTTTTGGACATTTGGAGTTTCTATTTTTTTTATTGTAAATTGTGTCTGAACCAGTTGGTAATCCGACCCAGAGGACGCATGTATATACAAAAGACTAAGGGGCCATGGATGGAGCCCTGGGGGACACCACATGTCAAAGGGGCCACAAAAGTGGGAAGTCAATCGCGGCTACTGAGAAAGTTGAGAAAGTTGTTGTTATATTAAAGCATGTGAGGATTTAAAACAGAATTATGTGACTTAAAAGCGAAAAAAAGACGAATAAGGCTGAGATAGTTACGAATACACAAATACACAAAATTATTTGCAATATTCAAATACAAAAGGTACATTTGGAGTGTTCAAGATAGGAAATAAATAAATACCCCAAATACCCGCCGCTGTACAAACCGCGACCATTAAAGTTAATTCAAATCGACTAGAAAACAAAACTTTACGGATTTAAAATCCGCACAATTGACCTTGTTGATGAATTAGCTTTAGCAGAACTCACCTCTTTAATTTATCATTCATGCAGCAACAAGAGGGGAAACGGAGAGGAGCTAGGGAAACCCCGGGGGTACAGCAGACGTGATGTGCAACAGTTCAATCCCACCAGTAACTAAAACTGAATAATATTACAAAATGACGTTAAAATTCACAAATAAAACTCAACATTTCCAGAAAAAATGTAATTTATGACAAAAATTGTGAATCATCACGTTGCGTATTCAGCCATCATTAACAGTTTCAAAGACGGGGGGACCCTCCGGAGAAATAGGAGGGAGCCAAGATGTCCTCTTCAGCGCCAGCAGGTCTCTGTAGTCCACATCAGAAAAGTAACTCGGAGTCTTCCTCACTCTCTGCCAGAAGCTGTCCATCAGCCGGAGTTTACCTCGCCGGCTGCCAGAGATGTTTGTGGAGTTTCCAGTCATCAAACTGGGATGAAACTTTTCACTGGACCTCCAAATATCTAAAGACCTGCTTCTCGCCATCGGTGCGTGTCACACGGCCGCGGCGAGCGGCGAGATTCCTTTTGTTTTGCTGGGAAACGTGTTTAATTAACTGGAAAGTTAATCTGATTGATTAATATACAGTAAAGAGGGTTTTTCTATCTATGATGCTGTTTGTGGGTTTGCGAAGAAAACTTTTCTATCGTTACACAAAACACGATCGGTAATCACATTCCCAAAAAGTCGGGGATTTAATGGCGTCATCATCGCCGGCTCCGCGCGGTGTATGTATTTAGATGAAAAACCTTATTTTTTTAACGCGATAACTCTAAAACTATTCCCAATGGAATAACTGGAATGATTTTGGTAAAAGTTGGTTGAATATTTCTGACACTAGGGGGAGCTTTATCTCCATAAGTCAAAGAATCAACTCAAGAGATGTTTTAATAAACATTTATTAGTTTGTTTGAGTTTAAATTTACACGCGGATCAGATCCATCGTAAGTTTCATCAGGTAAAAAACAGATGATAACTCACTGAGTTTGTCGGCGTAGGGATGCTGTCCAGTTACCGATGTGATGTCACTCAGCGTGAATCCCAGCGTCATCGTGAACACGGACGCCGTGGGTTTATAGAAGAATAAACCTTTCAGACGTCTGGGATGGATTCTGAGCCTGAACCCTTTTCATTTAGTTCAGCCGTTACTCTGGCAGCTCCAGCAGAACTCGACCGGCGCCACAGCACAATGTGTTTCCCGCTGCGGCACATTAACAACTCACGTCACGCATGGCGACCGCGGCGCGGTTAAAAACCGTACACGGATGAGGAAGAGCGCTTTGCCTGAAGGTTAGAGACGCCGGCTGGAGGCTGGCTGCCTTAAGTGAATGAGTAATGTCGGCCCGTCGCCCCACAACTCCTGCTGAAGTGCCCTTGGACGAGGCGCTGAACCGCCAATTTACTCCAATCCGGCGGCTCGGTGGCCAGAAATGCAAAAACGGCGGCGACTTTGGGCGCCTACCAAATGGGGGTTGCGTGGAAGTTGAGTGCGACCCGGGTGGGAAAGCAGCGACCCCGCAAACGCCGCTTCGCTCCGTCCGACGCTTCTAGCCCAAATTGGTTCCCCTTGCCAACCACTTTGGCCGCTGACTAACCGCCGCTTAGAGTTTCTGCTCTACTCTGGAAAATCTGCGTTATGTTAATTAGTGAAAGTATCTGATGAATGTGTGGAGACATCAATAATAGAAGGCCTCCATCCAGTTTCACCGCCTGGAGGAGAAATGAAAGTGGTTCATAGTAAAGGTGAGCGATGACCGCGGCTCGATGACCGCGGCTCGCTGCCGCGCGGCGTCCGTGACATCATCGAGGGTTAGCTCACCCCGCCGGATTACGTCACCGGTCGGATTAGAATTACTTTGACACCAGTGGAGTTCAAATAAAAGTCTTTCAACACGATTTTCAACACGTGAACGTAACTGTTAGGGGGGAGAGCCTCTGATCCGGAGGGTCCGCCTCAATCTCAGCGCCTTCAGCGCCGCATGTAAGTTATGGGTCGGCTATTACTGAAGATCAATAACACTTAAACCGTTCCATTGATATTGAAACCTGCACTGATTTACAAGCACATGGTCACACACACACACACACACACACACACACACATGTATATACACACACACACACACACATGTATATACACACACACACACATGTATATACACACACACATGTATATACACACACACACACACACACATGTATATACACACACAGACACACACACACACATGTATATACACACACACACACACACACACATGTATATACACACACACACACATGTATACACACACACACACATGTATATACACACACACACATGTATATACAAACACACAAATACACGTACACACACACATGTATATACACACACACACACATACACATACACACGCACACACACATGTATATACACACACAATCACATGTATATACACACACACACACGTATATACACACACACAATCACATGTATATACACACACACACACACACATACACACGCACACACCCATGTATATATACACACACACATACACACACACACACACATGTATATACACACACACACACATGTATATACACACACACACACATGTATATACACACACACACACGCACACACACACATGTATATACACGCGCACACAAACACACACACACAAACACGTATACACACACACACAATCACATGTATATACACATACACACACACATGTATATACACACACACAATCACATGTATATATACACACACACACACACACATGATCGGGTGATAAAATTACAATCGCTGCATCTCTAATATAAACAGGTGGAACTAATACCAACTAGCAGATGTTAGGTGATGCATTCATGAACATCAGAAATGTACGTAAATGTTGCAGTGCTGCCCGTTTCACAGGCAAACGAGAGAGAAGCCCATCCGGCCCATAAACGACTTATATAAAATAGTAGATTCAGAACCAGCAAGCAGTTGTTCACAATTATCATAAACACATTTGTGACCTTCACTACAAATGGAGAACACAGCGCAGGTATGTGTGTGTGTGTATCCGTGTGTATGTGTGTGTGTGTGTGTGTATACGTTTGTGTGTGTGTGTGTGTGTCTGGGTGTATATGAGTGTGTGTGTGCCTGTGTGTGTGTGTGCCTGTGTGTGTGTGTGTGTGTGTGTGTGTGTGTATGAGTGTGTGTATGATTGTGTGCATGAGTGTGTGTTTCTGTGTGTATATGCGTGTGTGTTTGTGTGTGTGTATGCGTGTGTGTTTGTGTGTGTGTATGCGTGTGTGTGTGTGTGTGTGTGTATGAGTGTGTGTATGTGTGTATGTGCGTGTATACATGTTTGTGTGTGTATGTGTATATATGTGTGTGTGTGCGTGTATACGTGTTTTGTGTGTGTATGTGTGTATATCTGTGTTTGTTTTTGCATAAGTGGGTACATATGTGTGTGTATGTCAGTGTGTGTGTGTATGTGTATGTGAGTGTGTGTGTGAGTGTGTGTGTGTGTGTGTGTGTGTGTGTGTGTGTGTATGTGTGTGTGTGTATGTGTATATATCTGTGTGTGTTTTTGCATATGTGGGTGCATATGTACGTGTATGTGAGTGTGTGTGTTTGTGTGTATGTGTGTGTGTGTGTGAGTGTGTGTGTTTGTGTGTATGTGAGTGTGAAACCTTGAAACCTCAGCTCCACGGGCGCTTCACAGGCTCCGCCCACTGCTCCCTCAGGGAAGTGTCAAATGCAGAGGTACATTTTATGACATATGTCTATGTATGAGGTGGACAGAAATCGGCCCAATCCAACGGTTCATCCCACAGAACAACACTTTAAGTGTTAAATGTAATTACAGGTCACACTTGAGGAGTGAAAAAAAGAGTATCTTTCCCACAGCAGGTGATTTCTGGCCCGTTAATCACTTCCTCGTGAAAAGAGGTCGTCATAGCGATACTCTTAATACTCTTAGAACGTGGAGCACCAACTCTGGCAATAAGTAGCATCATGCCCTCGTTTGTTAATGTCATTCATTGTGGTTAATAAAACAATTCTGCCTTTTCAATGCGTCACCGCCTCAATGATGGTGGAAAGTGTGTAACCTTGTAAGTCTGACTAACGAAGGGAGTTTAATTACTTTGTTTACCTTCATTCAGACGAGAGACAAGGGTTTCATATCATCAGCGTAAACTGGAGTCGGTTTAATAAGAGTCTATTTAATACAAATAAAGCCGCGTCTGCAGCTCAGGTGGCACATCAGGAAACTGAGCGCCGTCAAAGACGGCATAATTACAAGAAGACAGTTTGAAAGAGTGTCAGAATTTCTCTACAGCGTTTGGTTTGGTCTGACGGTGTTGTGCTGATCAGAGATATCAAATTCTAATATTCCTCACGTCTCAGAGAAGGTCTGAAAGACATGTGGCGTCGTTTGTAAAAGTAGCACATGCTGATTTTAACGGCGTTGTTTTGACACATTTGGCTCCAAATGTTAAATCTAAATGTTAAATCTAAGATAAATCTAAATCTAAATGTTATATCTATATGTAAATGTTATATCTAAATGTAAAAGTTAAATCTAAATCTAAATGTTGTATCTAAATGTTAAATCTAAATCTAAATGTTGTATCTAAATCTAAATGTTAAATCTAAATTTAAATGTTAAATCTAAATCTAAATGTTAAATCTAAATGTTAAATCTAAGTTAAATCTAAATCTAAAGGTTATATCTATATGTAAATGTTATATCTAAATCTAAATGTTAAGTCTAAATCTAAATGTTAAGTCTAAATGTTAAATCTAAATCTAAATGTTAAATCTAAATCTAAATGTTAAATCTACATGTAAATGTTAAATATAAATCTAAATGTTAAATCTAAATTTAAATGTTAAATCTAAATCTAAATTTTGTATCTAAATGTTAAATCTAAATATAAATCTTAAATATAAATCTCACATCTATATGTTGTCTAATTGTTTCAAAAATCTGCAAATTTAAACTGACATCAGATGAAGATAAAATCCTCCATCTGCGATAAACTCCACCCCTTTGGCACCAAGCTGGTTATATGAATATATAACTTTATAGAACGGTTCAAAAACAAAACAATGATGGGGAAAATTACTCGTTAACTTTCCTACTTTTAGGTTTTACGGGTTGACGGGGTGTTCGCTCACAGAGGCTTTTCAAACATCGTGGACAAAGACTTCTGGTTTGCTACGAAAGCCCCGCCCCCTACCTATGATGTCACCGCTTCTTGCTTTTACCCAAGTAGCTTTCCGTTACTCTTAAGGACCCTCTTTAATGGGCCAGGGGGATTTCAAGTCAGGAAGAAGATCATAGATTAACATTTAGATATAGATTTAACATTTAGATACATTAAGATTTGGATTTAAGATTTAGATACAACATTTAAATTTAGATTTAACATTCAGATACATTTAGATTTAGATTTAGCATTTAGAGACAACATAGATTTAGATTTACAATTCATATACATTTTCATTAAGAATTAACATTTATATTTAACATTTAGATGTACATTTAACATTTAAACAGAACATTTAGATTTAACATTTAGATTTAGATTTAAATTTTAGACACAACGTTTAGATTTAGATTCAACATTTAGACACAACATTTAGATTTAACATTTAGATACAACATTTAGATACATTTGAATTTTGATTTAACATTTAGAAAAAACATTCAGATTTAGATTTAACATTTAGATGTAGATTTAACATTTAGACACAACATTAAGATTTAGATTTAACATATAGACATAACATTTAGATATAGATTTAACATTTAGATACATTTACATATAGATTTAACATTTAGATACAACATTTAAATTTAGATTTAACATTCAGATAAATTTAGATTTAGATTTAGATTTAGCATTTAGATACAACATTTAGATTTAGATGTAACATTTAGATACAACATTTTGATTTAGATTTAACATTTAGATACAACATTTAGATTTAGAGTTAACCTTTAGACACAACGATTTGATTTAGATTTAACATTTAAACACAACCTTTAGATTAAGATTTAACGTTTAGATTTAGATTTAACATTTAGACACAACGTTTTGATTTAGATTTAACATTTAGAAACAATATTTTGATTTAGATTTAACATTTAGATACAAGATTTAGATTTAACCTTTAGACACAACGTTTTGATTTAGATTTAACATTTAGACACAACATTTTGATTTAGATTTAACATTTGGAGCTACATGAATAACAACTGAGCTAAGAACATTTCTGGTACGTATTAACTCGATGATGAATATAAATTGGAACAAACGTGACTCGGGAAAAGAGCAGACGGCTCAGACATGTTGTAAATCAGCGCCTCTCACACAGCTGTGGGTGTCGCCTTCAATGACGGTTAAGGTCATTTTATAAAACAGAATGTCATCTTCCATCTTTGGAATCCTCAACCAGCCATCTGAGTCAAAGTCTATTTGGAGCGAAGGCATCAGAGTCGCATGGCGGTCCCTTCCTCAGACATGTGATCACATCAAACGCTTCTGGAAAATGTCAGCCGCCGTGGGAATCCAATCGATTTGCTGACTTATTGAGTCAGTGGTTAACAGAAACAGCTGCAGCTCACAGGAAATGTCCATCCATAAATTCCGTCCACCAAAAAACTCCCGGACGAAGAGCAGAGGATTCTTCTTATAATAAACATTCATTTAATGTCTCTGCCAAGAAAGTAAAAGTGTATGAATTAATTTTGGTTAGTTTTATTCGGAGTGTTTGGGTTGGGCTAAAAGGAACCGTCTGTTAGATTTCAATTCCACATTTTTTGCATCCGACTTTATGCCTGATACACTTGTAGGAAAAGCACAGTTGATTTTAAAGTAATTTATTAACGCCCTTTTTCAAGATGGACTATTTACTCTGAACTCTGGGCTAAAGGAATTTCCCCTGCGTCCCACACGAGTGGGAGAAAAAACTCAAACACATCCCGTGTAAGATCAACGAGAACCCGTGATCACCGCATACCTTAAACATATATGATAATACATTTGATTTACTACGAACTTTACATTTGGATCAAATCTCAAAGTGCTACAAGGTAAAAGCAGGTAAAAGCATCAATAAAAAATATAATAAAAACATGACCAAAAAGCAGCAATGTTAATTAAAAGTTATAGGTTCTGATAAAAAGGAAAGTTTTAAGTCCTTTTATAAATGTCTCAGTAGTCTGTGGAGCCCTAAGATGGTCAGGGAGGGCATTCCACAGACGAGGGGCAGCAGAACAGAAGACCCGATCACCCATGGTGCTGAGCTTAGTCCGGGGAAGGAGGAGGCGGTATGAGTGGGTAGAACGGAGGGATCGTGTCGAGGTCAGTGGGGTGAGTAGTTCTATATAATAATATAAACCCCTTATATATATCTATATATAAATGAATGAAGGTTTAAATACAGGAAATGATTAGTTGACTTTGAAACTTCATGCGTCTCTTTTCTTCGGCGTGGTTACGGAAGAATATTAGGGCCAAATATGGCTGTGTGAAGATTTGGGAGGGAAATTCTGAATTTATTCTCAGAATTTTGAATTTATTCTCAAAATTCTGACTTTAATATCAAAATCATAACTTTATTCTTAGAATTCTGATTTTTATTTTAAAATTCTGACTTTTATTTTAGAATTCTGACTTTAATCTCAGAATTCTGACTTTAATCTCAGAGATCGGGGCGACTCCGACTCGATCGGGATCAGTAAGATAATCGCATCGTCGCCACGCGCTTGAGAATTATTCGGAAAAAATAGTCGTCTGAGATAAACCTCGAATTTTCCCCCCCCTGACTCTTAGGGGGGCAAAACAGGCAATAAATAAAATAATAATAATAATAATAAACAAAAATAAATTGGGCCTTTTATCCTCTAGTGTGTAGCTGGTTTAAATCTTGCGGCCCCCCGCTACAACCATCGCTGTTTAACCACCACTGGATGATGAAGACTCCAGAAACAGAAACATTTAACATTTGTCAGCCGAGCAATCGCAACACACTCCTAATCCAGAATATATGACTGACAGTTGTGTTAAGTAGCATGACGATCAAGCTCACGCTGACCGATCACTCACTGACGATGAGGAGGATGAAGGGGCACAGCAGAGACAGTTTGATGATGTAACGGGTCAGTAGTGAACTTTTATTTATTACAACTTCAATGAATTTGATGATGTCAGCAAAATAATCATGTTTTTGTTGATGCATGCCTGATGAAGATAGACACCATCGTGTTGCCATGGCACCCATCGTGTTGACTGCACTCAAAAACTAGCCCGATGACGTCGTCCCGACAGCAAGGGTATATCCCCCTAATGTCCCCAATCGCCTGTGTTGTACAAGCAAGCCCCCCTGATTGAACTCCAGGATTTGGCTATAGAACTTTTTTGCAAAGAAAAAAAAAAAGTCGCCCCCTGGTGAGTAAAATGTGAACTTTTAGAGTAAAACAGGAAGTACACTGGTTAAGTCTCCTTGAGTCGCTTCATGTGCAGCAGATATGGACTAAATACGATCAAAACATTTGGTGATAAAGCTCCCACTAGTGTCAGAAATATAGAACCAAAACATTCTCGAAATCACTCCAGTTACTCTCCGTGATTATTGGAGGGGCTTCTTTTCAGCACGAGCAAGACAATTCTACTCCTTGGGTGGTCTCTGGACGTTAAAATATTCAAACACAAATGTGCGGTAACCCTTAAAATCACCGTTAATGTGCTGAATCTTCCCTTTTACACGAACATCCAGGAATGTTTGACGGATGGAGCTCAAGAGAGACCACCCCTACGTTTGTCTTTACAAGACCCTCATTAGTCCGGGTTTGTTGTAAACCTGAAAAGTCTTGGGGATTTGGGGTCCTTTAGGGGACACACCCTTTCTGTCTGGGCGGCTGTGCAGGTCTAGTTTGTGAAATTGTGGTTCTGATGGTCCACTTGCAGCATCCACATGATGTTGGCTGTGTGGACCCCTGAACACTGACATATCTGAAGGTGGGGGCAAATCCTTGTCCCGGAAAGAGAGTAGCGAGAGGTACACCCCCCACCACCACCACCACTCACATAGACTTCACACAAGCACGCGCTCCTTCGTCATATGGTGGCCATTAGGACTTCAACACATACTTTGCACTTTCAAGCACACGATCCACGGAGCCGTGGAACAAATATGGTGTGAGAATAACTGGAGAGAGAGAGAGAGAGAGAGAGAGAGAGAGAGAGAGAGAGAGAGAGAGAGAGAGGTAATAACAGCTCATACCCCCCCCCCCCCCAACTCTCTGCACAAACACCCATGTGCAAAATGATTCCACCCCCCTGGGCAAACTTGTCCCGTCAATCCAGCGTCCCACCGACGCCCACAGCAGCCCCCCCCGCCCCCGCTGTAACAACTATCTGCGCGATTGGTGCACATTGAAATTCCCCCCACGCACCGACACGCTCCCCTCTCCGCCTCTCTCCAGTCCCGGTAACCTAGAAGGAGAGGAATGATGAGCTCCTGGATGCTGCTAACACAACCCGGGGGGATGTTACTCCGGAAGTGACAATAACCATCTGTTTCTCGACTCTTAAAACGTTCAGCTGCCTCCCGGTATCTTAAAACCACCGGGTCACCCACGGACCCCAAACAGCCCCCCCCCCTGGCCGGTTCACCGTCAACCGGCGCATCAGCTTCCCCCGTCACCCTCAGATGAGTCTAAGTCACGAGCTCACACTCATCAGCGGCAGCGAGCCAACATGCAGAGCAGTCACGTAATTAATCAATCAACCCGCGAGACTCCGGCAGAGCGCGTTAGCGCGCGCCGCGGCTCGCGGCTGCCTTACCTTGAGCGCCTCTATATCCAAAGACGTCGACCGGTCCATGATCCAAAGTCAAGTACAGCAAGTCGGTCCCGAAAATACAAGTCCCACGCGCGAAGAAGTAGAGATGAGAAAAAAAAAGAAGAAAGGGGGGGGGGATCAGAGGAGGTGAGCCAAAAAGTTGGAATGCTCCCCAAACTCTGCGAGAGAATCCTCCGCTTCACCGTCGGGAGTGGGTTATTAATATTCCACCGCCGCCTGCCGTTCTCACTTTCACTCCTCCCGCTGGTCGCTCGCTAAAATCAGGACTCCATACCCTGGAGGTCCCCCCCCGCCTTCTCCTCCACCTCCTCCACCAGTCCCCGGCGGCGGACGGAGGCACTAGAGCCGACGGAGAGGAGACAACAAACCGTGCCGGTAATGTTTTAGGAACTGATGACACGGTGCCTTTATTTGTTTTGGTTGTTGCATTGGCTTTAGCAGATCTCCCCCCAAATTCAGGCGAGGAGCCGGGATGGAGTCTCTCCCGCAGTCGGTTGGTGGGCAGATGCCGTTATATTCCGGTGAACGGTGATGGTGTCTGCTCATGCGGTGGTCGGCTACCGGAGAGACGGAGTTCGGTTCAGACAGATGATGCTCTGCCTTGCCGGGGCGAATTCCATGCGGCAAACCGCCAGAGATATCAGCTCTCCCTGACAGAAGAAGGAGGAGAGAGAGAGGGGGAGAGAGAGATGCTGAGGAGAAGTGATGAGGAGAGGAGATGAGGAGAGCTGAGAGAGTTGAGACCAGAGGAGGGGAGGAAGGAGTGGGTCTATATGCTGTAAATTATTCCAATTGACTTACCGGTGTGCGCGCGTGTGCTTGTATGTGACAGATAAAAGGAAAAGGGGGAGGAAGGAAGGGAGAGAGAGAGAGAGAGAGAGAGAGTGAGAGAGTGAATGCTTCGTTCTAATCAAGCAGATGAATCGAAGCTGCTGTTTGCCACTGAAGACAGAATTAAATGCAGAAGCAGTTGTTCCAGAAAGTCTGGGGTGTCTTCATCATGCGCGTGAGAGAGAGAGAGAGAGATAGAGAGAGAGAGATAGAGAGAGAGAGAGAGAGAGAGAGAGAGAGAGAGAGAGAGAGAGAGAGAGAGAATTACACTACACGGATACGACATTTCTCTGAATGACATCAAATGTATATAGTTCACATGAATATGATTTAAATATCTCTGTTCGTAAATTGTCTTCATCTCTGTTCGACATAGTCGGTGTCGCCGCCTGCCGGGCTGTTTATTATCTGTCAAACATCAGGAGAGGAAGATCGGAGTCTTTAATCTGGAGTTCAGTTTGTTCACGTGTGTCGGTAGACTTTCTGGGACTGACGGATGTGAGACAGGAAGCGCGTGTCCGAGTTTCTAATGACGCATTCAACCCAGACTAACTGTAAAAAGTTCTCATCAATTTATTTTTTTATTTCTTCGTCGGTTCAGAGAGAAGGATCCAACTTTACCTGGTTCCCTCAAACATACATGGAAACAAAAAACTACGGAGGATCATTGCCGCCAAAGTTATGAGGAAATAAAAAAGATCCTTCATCAATCATTAAAATATGAAATAGATAAAAACAGACTTAACTATCGCTAGTTTATCATCAATTTGAAAAAAAAACCTCTTTACTTTGAGTAAATTTCTTATTATTTTGACCTTATTTTATTTATTTATTTTTAATGCTTCATTTTAAGGCTAGAAGAAATATGATAAATACAAACAATACTTACCATGAAAAGAAAAAAAAGATCCAAAGATTATTTATTTGCATATTTTAGACACTCTAAATTCATAATGACGTTTCTTTGGTCAAGCATGTTTGTAAACAGTAAACAAACAAACAAAAATCCAATTTGACTTTCTTGCTAAAGCATTTTTTTTCAAAAACAACCTTATATTCTTCTGTGTTTCTAGTTGTATGGAGTTACATAGTTCTGTTTCGTCCTCACCTGCTGTAATAAGTACAAAAGTCCTCCTCTGTGGCCCCCAGGGCTCCGTCCCCGGCCCCTTAGACTTTAGCACAAACATGCTGCCCCTGGTTCAGATTATAAACGGGTCACAATAAGAAATAGAGACTCAACTTCAGCTCAACCAAGGTCATCTACTTTGTTTTTCAACACGCTGCTGTCTAAGACTGACGACTGGACCGGTTCGAAAAGTCCGGCGCCACTCGGGGTCTGGATCAGGGTCAGAGCTGCTGTGGTGGGACGCGACCACAACGCATCCTGCAAACTCAATGATGCCTCATATGATGACATTCGAGGCAAGAGGATGAGGAGCCGGTTGAGGTAGAGGCAGAGCATAAGGACCAACTGTGCCTGTATATGTGGTACGTAGAGCGTTTATATATATATATATATATATATATATATATATATATATATTTCTGCTGCAACTTTAAATCTTCAATTTCAGGGACCATTTCAAGTCTCTTCTATTTCGTACCATTGTGACGTCCCAACAGCTTCGAGTGCAATGGACTCGTATTCAGTTTAATGGATTTGCCTGTGGGAGCAGACACACACACACACACACACACACACACACACACACACGCGCACACACATAAAACACAAATCTACCGGCCCGTTGAATCTCGTACACTAGAACTCAGCGGGGTGTTTGTTGAGGGAGTCGGTCAGAGATAACCGACATCATATCTCCTCCTCTGTTTGTCTGACGGTAGTTTGTGGCGGTTCTTGACGCCTGCTGGGGCGACTGGGTGGGGGCGAGCGGACCCCTCTCGACCCTGGAATCGCCACGGCTCGGACTTTTCTCCTGGTCCTGGATTGGAAAGCAGCCGGACCTCTGCTGCATGAAGGCTCCGAAGATCCACTCACTCGCGTCAGACGGGTGTCGTGGGGGACGGAAATGATTTCCCTTATTTCCTAAACTATCCTTAATAAAGAGGTTTTTTTTAGGGTGTCTCCGCCATATATTTTTTTTCAACTTCTGAATTATGTATATTATCTCTAACATGTGCTAAATAAAAGGAAATAAATGAAATAAAATCCCTCTCTGACCATTCCTGCTCTGTGTTTTTTTCTGATGTCGCACTCTCATCAAGCTCTCTCACTCTCTCTCTCTCTCTCTCTCTCTCTCTCTCTCTCTCTCTCGCCATTTTCTGGACATTTTTCCAAAGACTCATCATTTTTTCTACAGGAGCAGCTAATATTAGACACGGTCACCCCGTCTGCTGTCCTCTTCCTCAAATGACATCACCTCTCGCTCTCTTCTATACTCTTCCTCTTACCTTTACTCCTCCACTGAAATCAGCCACAAACACGTTTTCCTCCCTCTGGTTCTGTATCATCTTCCTGCTGAGAAATGAACAGAACCCCTTTGACCGACTGGATTTACGTTATTCCTACAACTAAAACAAAAACAAATACAGCCGTCAGCGTTCCATTTGTAATTTTTCTAAAATGAGACAATTTTCTCTTCATTTTTAGAGACACCTAGTTTTTGACTGACTATAAGGTGTCCTCCGACCCGGTCCACTTTATAGAACCAGGAAGCAGCTGTAGAGTGGCGAGGAATGAAGTCAGCAGGCCCTTATTGTCGGCCTCCTCCTCCTCCTCCTCCTCCTCCTCCTCCTCCTCACATCACTCTCTTCAGATAGGATCTCCATCCTCCCGTTCAGATTTAAAGTACAGCTGCTTGCTGTTCCTCCTGCAGAGGGAGCAAAACGCGTTTGGCAGCGTCACATTGCTTTTCTCTCCATGTATGACTGCAATTTAGAAGTTAGGGGTGAGTCCTTGCTGGGTAAAATTATGCAAATGCAATTAGAGCGGGAACATCGTGTGTTCTTCAGCCGCTCCGAGGTAAACGTCTTTAATGTCGGCGGTATTCCATGCAAACAGGACGGATCATCAGTGCAGCTGTGGTAAAACGGTTACGATCACAGGTCTCCCTACTTCAGCTCTCAGCTCTTTAAACCAATCGAGCATCACATCTCAAACCAGAAAAAAAAAACCTCGGGGCTCAAAAGAAATTCCCGCAGGTCCCCCCATTAATGTCTGAGTTATTGCCAGCCTAGAAATCTACTAACAACTCCCACAAATGCGTGAGTGTCTCTGTCGCTCATCTCCTCTGCCTTCCACTTTGGCGTCCCTGTTTAGCCCATTGAACAGAGACACCTGTCCTGCACTGGAAAGCAGGAAAGCTGTCCCAGAAGGCCCTATGATGAGCCCCCCAGCCCCGAAAAGGAAACTCAAAGGAATCAAAGGAATCAAAGGATCAGAGCCGGCAATAGCCACATTGTGATGTCACTACTCCGAACAGACTATAACTTTATTTCCTTTTCAATGCTGCGAAACACAAAACGTCTGGTGGAGAGTCCCTTATCTACCTCTGGGTAAAATGTAAATCTGTCTGGTAGTTTTTCTGTAATCCTGCTCACGCGCTAACCAACGAACTAACGAACGAAAAAGAAAACATAACCTCCTTGTCGGAGGGGGCTCAGTGGGCTGAACAGAGACGCTGAAGTGGAAGGCGCAGGAGACGAGCGGCTACAGAGTCTCCGAGAGATACTCAGGGGGTTTGTTGGAGTTGTCAGTAGATTTATAGGCTGGCAATAACTCAGACATTAATGGCGGAATCTGCAGGATTGATTCCTGAACCTAGGGTTCTGTTGCGGCTAGCCCTTGAGCTTTCCTTCTCTGTGGGGCTGCTGTAGCACAGGAGCTAGAGTGGCGGTCCGAAACCCAATCCTATCCTGCAGTCTACTTTAGGGACCTTGAACAAGATCCTGCTGGCAGGGTTGCCTCACAGCAGAACCGCAGGGACGGGTCCAACCCACAGAACTTATAGCTTCTATGACATTGTGTAAAATTAAAATATACATTTCTGTTTACAATGACTTATGTTGAACAAACTGCACATCTCCGTATCAACAACTTTACGTTGCTCAATAATGTTACAAGTTGATTTATGAGAACAGACAGCAATAATTGACAAAACTGAAGAACTATTTTTGGACGTATTAAGAGAAAAGTTATGACGATCATTTGATGCACGAAAGATTTATTGTTTTAATTGCTGGATATCTTAAGAGAAAAACAAATTGAGTCTTTGGCATCATTTCCTCTTTTCTTTTCAACAATTCAGCATTTTTTTCCTTTTTGTCAGTCGCTTAATAAGGAAATGAGGAACAGAAGAGTCGATAATCATTCCACGCATGAGTGTTTTTGATAATACGACCACTTGTAGCATCAATTATTGTAACGAGGAGAAACTATTAACCTGCAGCCGTCTGATTTCATCAGGCGCAGGAAGTCAGGGATCGCTTCCACGACTACAGCAGCCGACAACAAGAGTGCAACGCGTTTAAGCGTCAGATTTAATATTCTAACCTGCATCATACTTCAGCGGCGTCGGAGAAATGACTTTGTCCCTTCAGTCAGAAACGATGGTCTCGATATGGAATCATCATGGCCGCCGTGTCGGCCGCGGATCCTTCGTGTCGTGGCGATAACTCCAAAAATATCTTATGGATCATTTTGAAATTAAAACAGACACAGACTTTAGTGTGAGGAAGAACTGGAGTGATTTTGGGAAATGCCGGTTGTATATTTCTGACACTAGGGGGAGCTTTATCCCTAAAAGTTTTTTCCGGCCATAATTTCTCGACCGTTGGTCCGATTCAGTCCAAATTTGGCGCCGATGAATCGAATCGAGATCTTTCTTTTATTACTTTAATAGATCCTATCTTACTCACTTTGTGAAGTTTTTTTTATCTTCTTTTTATCCTAAAAAAATACTATGGACCTGTGTGTGTCTGTGTGTGTGTGTATGTTTGAGTGTGTATGTTTGTGTGTGTGTCTGTGTGTGTGTCTGTGAGTTTTTGTGTGTGTGTGTCTGTGTTTGTGTGTGTCTGTGTGTGTCTGTGTGTGTTTGTGTGTGTCTGTGTGTGTGTGTGTGTGTATGTTTGTGTTTGTGTGTGTGTTTTGTGTGTATTTGTTATGTGTAGTATGTGTGTGTGTCTGTGTGTGTATGTGTGTGTATGTGTGTGTGTGTCTGTGTGTGTATGTTTGTGTGTGTGTGTGTTTCTGTGTGTGTTTGTGTGTGTATGTTTGTGTGTGTGTGTGTTTGTGTGTTTGTGTGTTTGTGTGTGTGTGTGTCTGTTTGTGTCTTTGTGTGTGTATGTTTGTTTGTGTGTCTGTGTGTGTGTGTGTCTGTTTGTGTCTTTGTGTGTGTATGTTTGTTTGTGTGTCTGTGTGTGTGTGTGTTTGTGTGTGTATGTTTGTGTGTGTGTGTGTGTGTGTGTCTGTGTGGGTTTTTGTGTGTGTATGTGTGTGTTTGTAATGATAATAATAATAATACATTTAATTTATAATGCACTTTACATATGGATCAAATATCAACGTGCTACAAAGTAAAAGCAGATAAAAGCATCAATAAAGAATAAAATAATAACTATATAAAAGCCTGACCAAAAAGCAGCAATGTTAATTAAAGTTATAAGTTCTGCTAAAAAGGAAAGTTTTAAGTCCTTTTTTAAATGTGTCAGTCGTCTGTGGAGCCCTGAGATGGTCAGGGAGGGCATTCCACAGACGAGGGGCAGCAGAACAGAAGGCCCGATCACCCATGGTGCTGAACTTAGTCCGGGGAAGGAGGAGGCGGTATGAGTGGGTAGAACGGAGGGATCGTGTTGAGGTCAGTGGGGTGAGTAGTTCTTTTAGGTAGGGGGGTGCGTTACCATGGATACACTGGTGAGTGAGGAGAGAGATCTTATAATCAAAATAATTTGTGGGTGTGTTTGTTTTTGTGTGTATGTTTGTGTTTGTGTGTGTGTGTTTATGTGTGTATTTGTTATGTGTAGTATGTGTGTGTGTGATTGTGTGTGTTTGTGTATCTGTGTGTGTATCTCTGTATATGTTTGTTAGTGTGTTTGTTTATCTGTTTCTGTTTGTCTATTTGTTTGGGTGTGTGTTAGTGTGTGTGTGTGTGTAAAATGTGTGAATATATATTGTTGTTTTTTTTCTATCCTGTATTCCTCAGAGTGACATACGGTGTCACTCTGTGACACACACAGGATTACTCCATAATCGTGTGTGTGTGTGTGTGTGTTAGTGTATGTTTGTGTGTGTGTGTTTTTGTATGTGTGTGTGTGTGTGTGTGAGCTCCCTAAATATTGTTCTCTATTTTACCCAACAAAACGACATAACCTCATACGACAATCAGAGAGGATGAAGAAGCAAACTCGAAACCGACCCTGAATCAGTTCTGCCTGGATCCGGTTCTGGGTAAATATTGAATGATTGTTATATCTCAGACAAAAGCATCTAACTGTTCTTCATCATTTACATCAAAAGAACCAAACAACAACCTCTTTATTGATTTCAGATGGAGTCAATAAATGGCGCTTGAATCCAACTCTTTTCAAACAGTCAGAATTTATCCAGTAAGTAAGGAGCCAAATCAATTTGGGTTTTTGTTGTTGTTGTGATGCTTCCTCCTAATGACTTTATGTGGCCCACACGGCCGGCCTGGGAAAGAAACAAACAGCACAATTACCCAACCTGAAAAAAAAGAAAAAGCCTCATCAGAGCGGGAACATAAAAGATCTGGGTCCAAAGAAATAAACCGGAAATATTCCGAGCTCGGAGACAAAGCAGACGAGGTCTCGGCCCGGTAAACAACATGTTTATGTATTATTATCCTCAGCTTTATTCTACCGAGGCGCCGCTTGACAACCTGGAGATGGATCTTATTTTTTTTCCTCGCTAGAAAAGTGGCCCGATCTCAAAAATCCGGCCGTGAACATCCAGATAAACCGTTCACAGCCGTCGGAATGAATAAGTCCAATTCTTTTGCTCAATCAAATAAATGTTCTGCTGATGTTATTAAAGTTTTTATACCTCTCCTTGTGAAGGTCTCAGACTTGGCCTCCACTCATTTTCTACAGCGATCATCGCTGTGATTCATAAAAAAAGGAAGAAAGATCCTCTGAAATCATCCTATCGGATCATTTCCCTGCTTAACTCGGACTATTAAATCATTTCTAAAGCCGTTCCCTTCGCCTCCGCCCGTAAACAACGATGAAACCGGCACCGGAAGAAACCGTTCCTCTCCTAACGACCAACGCAGATCATTTATACGGGAAATACAAGAGATGATCCTCATACGGTAATAACGTCAGACGCTCTCCGGGTCCTCTACAGATCTTATTTTGGAACCTCGTCTATTAATTTTGGGTCAAGACATGAAATTTGAGCCCCAGGCCAAAAGTCCGCTGTGGTGCTGCTACCTCATGTGTCCAGGGCGCTGGTCTGGGCCCCCTGCTGTTTGTTCTGGACATACACCCTTTAGAGAGAGCGAGATAGGGAGGAGGAAAGGGAGGGGAGAGGGAGGTAGAGAGAGAGAGAGGGTGGGAGGGAAGGGGAGAAGGAGAAGGGGAGAGTGAGGGAGGGGGAGTGAGAGAAAGAGGAGAAGGAGAGACAGGGAGGGGGAGAGGGAGAGAGGTGCAGAGAGGGAGAGTTGAGATGGATAGGAGCAGGGGTGAGTGAGGGAGGAGGGGGGAGAGGGAGGGGGAGAGGGAGGGAGGGGAGAGGAAGAGAGAGAGACCTGCAGGTGTGATAAAAAAAAAATTAAAGGTTCAATTTATTTGCATAATTCACCTCAAGTTCTGTCACTCTGTCACCGCACTAGAGAGAGAGAGAGAGAGAGAGAGAGAGAGGGAGAGAGAGAGAGGAGAGTCTCGGCCTCTATTTGAACATTCATTCATCCATTTTCTTTTTTTTTCTTTTTTCTTTAGATATCTGTTGATGACAGAGAAGTACACTCAAACAATATAAATAATAATCAGATTAATATATATATATATATAATATATATATATATTATCCATATATATCCATATATAATATATATATATTATTTTAATTATTATTAAATATTTAAATATTATTTATTTAAATATTATTTATATATTTATTTAAATATTATTTATTTTGTTTTATGTTTGGTGGATAATGATTGCGATATATCAAACTCATCTTTGTTAGGATAATGACACTGATTTTGTCATAAATAATAGTGTAATAATCATATATATTTTTATATATAGCTTATATTTATATATTTTTATAGGTTAAATTTACTTTTTCTGATCCTGTTATTTAATCGTGCATCTTGACCATAATATATTCATTTGAGGATGAAGTAAGTTACTTGAAGTATTATCTTATTATCTTTATAACACGCAATTTATTGAATTCTTTTATATATATTTTTATATTTTCAGATTTATTTGTTCTATCAATGAATTTGTTTCTGTTTGATATAATATACATTTATGTCAAATGACCCATAATCATATGTATATGCCATGGGGGTGGGGGGCACCATGACCAAAGGGCACCAATTTGGCCCTGGTAACACCCCTGGTCTTCACCTGAGTAACGAAAACGTGAAAAATAAGACCATAACATACACTGAGAAAGAAATATTAACATTTTGTCAAGATATAGAAGCAATTTATTGATCATATGGACACTCAATATGCAACAGATCAAAGTCAAACCCCAAAGTCAACTTTATTTTCATTTTCACATACGTGCCAGACAAATTCAGAATCATAAATGACGTTTTCCTCCGTCTAAGGTGCAATAATGTACAACACATTAATACAGGTATATGTACAAAATGAAAAAGTGGTGACATATACTGACACAGATTTAATATAGATCCACTACTGTATCTAACATAACCTTTAAAATGTTATTTATTTCTTTTATTTTTCCCCTCCTTCTTTTGTTTCAATCTAATTCTGTGGGAGTGAAATCATGATGTGGGTATAATTGAACTCTACCTTGTTTATTTAGTTGTTGTCCTGAGTTGAAAATAAAAAGTAATGATTTCTTATTCATTACAATTGGACTACATCGGAATCACAGTCCGTCTGTTGACTGACAGTAGTGGTCCGTACGTTTTTAGCCTTCTCGACCCTGAAAAGGAAAAAATACTGGTAAGGAAAACAAGCGAATAGAAATTAGGCCTATAGAACTACAAAACCCAGAGGCATCGCGCCACGAATGTCCTGGTCGCTGATTGGTCGAGCCCGAGTCCAATCCCCTGACAGAGACGTGTCTCGCAGTCACAGCATCCCTCCGTCATGGCGTCTGTTTGGGCTAAATCCTTCGCTAACCTGCCGGTGCTGTGCGTTTTCTTCCTCCTGACGCTATGTCTGCCGCCCGGGGGAGGACAAAAGAAGAAGGAGGTAAGGCTTTAGCCGCCATAATATATTTCGGTGAATATTACCGTGCTGTTACCGGAGAGCGGGATGAGACGGTGGATGTGCCGGTGTGCTGTCAAACGGTGACGGACAGCAAACCGGTGTGTTGTCTTTGTTGAGGGTCTAACGACCCTCGTATGAAAGACATCGTACACAAAACGCCTTTTTGGTATGTGTCGTGGACATTAATGAATCTTAATTCCAAGCTAATGTTGATCGGGATACAGTATTCTGTAGTAAATCTATTTGTTCTTATTGAGCTAATCAATTATCCTTACATTTATTAAATATATAATAATAAGATGATCAGTTGCGTTTTTTGCTCCAAGAAAATGTTGCATTCACGACTATAATGTTTTCATTTTGAAAATACGTACGTGCTGTGTTTGCGTCTAAAGCGTGACGTCAGATGACGCTGGTCACGGTTGGTATCTGCGCTCTAGTCGTAGACTAGGGGATTTTTACGGTGGCGGACAGGTCTGAATGACCTGTAAAGTATGAAAACACATGCGAGTAACTTAAGAAAACATGCTGGTCAATTATTTCAACATTTAGATCACATGCACACAAATGTTATCCATCCGTCAGAAGACCAAACTGCACATATTTCAAGAAATGTTTATTGCCAAATCTTTTAACATATGTAAAATATATATTACACTGTAAACCAACATATAAACAGGACAACATCCGGGGTTTATATTCGGCTCATACCAGTGGGGGGGGGGGCTCTGTGAAGCGCCCAGGGAACAAACGGGTTCAGGATCAGGTTATATTTATCCTTTATCCATTTTGAGCATATGGCCCTCTTTAGACTTGATATTTAAATACTTTTGGGCGATCGGATCACAAGTGGACAGAGTGAAACATCGGCGTTTACACCTGTGGTATCATGGTCTCCACTTGTATCCAGCTGATCTACCTGGCAGCCCGCCCCAGGTAGATTAGGACCCGGCCAGGTAGATGTTCGCAGACCTGAGGACCAATGGGTCCAGCCAGTAGCTGCAGTCTAATTTTGTCCTTTTATTCTTCTCTCCCTGGACGTTAGCGTTACCTTTGGCTAATAAACCGTTCTTCACCTGAGAGGTAAAGACTTCCAGGTTCGGACTGAATGTTTACTGCCTCATAACAATGTGGAAAAATAATAAATGCTTGGTCCGTTAGCTCAAAGCTAACATATAAAGGGAATCACTATTTACATGCTAGGGGAATTTTTTATCTTTTATTGTTTTTCAACCAAGGGACTTAGCGCTGACATCAGAACTTATTTTCAGGAAAACCTTCGCATTGACAAAATCACACCAGGGAGCTTCTCATTATAGCTCCACAGCGTCTCAGGGACACCTCTACATGCTTGGTTGAGTGACGGAGAGAGCCATTCTCCCATCATGCACCCAGCTCAGATGTAGCACGCCATAATCATTATCATTATTACAACAACATTGGAAACATCTACAATTCTTTGAGTTCCATATTTTGCCCCTTTTTTTGAACCTTGACCCTTCCAGTCTGGATCATCTGAGAGCGACTCATGACCAAGTAGATTATGTTGAGGTACAAGCAGCTTTTTGTGAGGTGATGTTTTCACGCCGGTGCCTTTGTCTCAGCAAAATCATGGAAAACCACAGGACAAATTTGTGTGCAGTTTTACCCAGAGGTAGGTTAAAGGTGATAAAATTGTGACATTATGCACTTCACAAGCTTTTAAAATAAAATAAAATATATAATTAAGCCCCTTGGAATAGTGTCGCCACTACGTAGCTATTACTGCCTTTGAACCTGGGCTAAGTTTCAAGAGTTCCTTTGATGTCCCATTGATGTTCCTTTGATGTTCCTTTGATGTTCGTTTTTGGGCTGAGTCGGGGGGCCAATGGCTGAGCAAAGACGCTGAAGTGGATGGTACAGGAAACAAGCAGCTACGCAGTATTTTTGATATACTAAGAGAGTTTGTTGGAGTTGTCAGTAGAGTAAGAGGCTTGCAATAACTCAGACATTAATGGAGGAATCTGCATGAATTCTTCCTAAACCATAGATGCTGTTGTGTCTTGGAGGATGTTTTTTTTTTCTCTCTGAGATCTTCTTCTAGTTAGTTTATGAGTCCTTATCTTGTGTCCTATCCTTGATGCTGTAGATACTTTGCCACTATGCTTTGAATCCCAGCTACATGTCATTATTTTGCTTCTGCAATAAATTCATTTTGAGTCTATCCCCTTTACCTTGGAGAGAAATGAAAGGGTGAGAGACGGAGAGAGTGCAGAAGAGACGTCTGGTGTGTCTGCTTCCATTTGTTTGGGAAGTGGGAATTGCTGTCAGATCAATAAGTAAATGCACAAAGAGGTTCCTGCTCAACCTGCCGTTCAGTGAAATACCTTCTGACATGCTAGGAGGAATACAGAAAATAAGATTTCCATGAGTTTTACAATCACTTCCTGTCCACCCTGGCGCTCAATTTTATTGTGGGATATTTTATATGCAACATTAATTCCCTTCAATCACAATTTTAAAGTGTCAAAATTGTACAATCAGAGAAAACTGCTGCCGGTGTCTCAAAAAGCATTAAGAGAAACTGTGAGGGGTGAACCTCCGACGTTCCAGGGGGTCCGGGCTAATTCTCCCCTGGAGGAAATTTTTGTACCTTTTTAAAGTTAAATGCATTAATCTGGAGAACTTTAAGAGCAAAATTAAGAAGATGAAGTTATGATGAACTTTGTGCTCTTTAAACAACTTTTTACTCTATTGAACGATCTAATCTACTCACCAAGGCAATTACTGTGTTTATAGGAATAGTGACAAAAAGTCACACTCACAATGTATAATAAGTAGGATTTAAAACAACAAAATAATAAGAATGAATGACTGGAGTAGTGGATATATATTTAGTGGAGACAAACAAACGAAAAAAGAAAATGACAGAAAAACAAATATGATTCCCACATAAAACCAGGAACTACTGAACTTCTCTGACATCCTGTCCCTTTACCTGCCGTTGAAACTCACCTACAGCCCCTCCCTCTTTAAATTTAACTTACTTATTATTACTAATTAATCTTCTAACGTTTCACCATGAACCAACTTTTGCCTCGAAGCCCTTGTTTCCGTTCAGCTAATATCCCTAATGAAAATCCAGCATCTGAGTCCTTGTCATTTAGAAATAACATTTCTTAGAAGTATGAATCGGGATTCCACTGAAGGTGATTTGCTCAGTCCTACTACTACTAATACTAATAATTCATTTAATTTATAATGCAGTATATATCATATACAGTCCTTGTGCAGCTGAGTCCAGTAAAAGTCATTCCATTGAAGTAGGGAGCTAACAAAGCCCTCTGCTCGATAGCGCACTTGAAAGCTTCATGCTCAACACGATGATCTGCAATTTTAAAGTGTCCGAGCTCATAGCCGGTGTGCCCTGTGTGTTTAATGTATATTTACCGCCCATCCTTGATGCTTTTCAACATGTTGATATGCAGTGGTGCACCGATAGATCCAGCGTTTTATGAAAACGTACATTTACGGAGAAGAGACGCTGGAGACCCGTTACATGCCGGTTTCACGCACACCAAGCAGGATCTAGCAAGACTCCAAACATCTCACAAGTAAACCAGAAATATACAAAGGTCGTAATTTATAAAACCAGTAAGGACAAAATAAGCTGTTGAGGAACAACATTTCACATGTTACCGCCGCGAGGAACATAGTAAGTAAAGAGGTTTGCGTGAGCAGAGAGGCTAAAGCTAACGGGAGCTCGGAGCCAAACCACGAGCGCTGAAGTCCTAGAACAAAACCAAGATAGAACATAAAATGGACTGAACGAAGAGTACAAAGTTTTAGTTTCACTTCGAAATGTCAAATAATTGGCTTAAGGACGGAGGGTACATTCATTTCAACAGGTCAGAATACATACACAATGCTGACTAGCCTTTTTATTTGCGATGCAATCCCACTAAATAAGGGCACTTAAAATACATTACTCGTTATGGTTTTTAAACTTAAAAGAAAAAAACAATCTGAATAACCGGTCAGACTTTATAAAAAATTGGCGATCGGCCAACAAATGTGCTATCGGTTAGGATTGCAGTGGAAGTAACAAGGCTGGTCGGCATTGTGTATGTATTCTGACCCGCCGTGTGTTAAACTTAAACCTTAAACGCCTAGTTCAATCCATCATACACTACGTGTTGGCTTTGCTCAAGGACTTCAGGGCTCGTGGTTCTGAGCTCCCGCTAGCTTTAGCCGCCCTGCTAACGTTAGATTCTCAACTTGTTGTTCCTCGGGGTGATTCATTTTGAAGTGCGTGATTAAGTTAACGTTTTCAGGTTTGAAGAGATCCTCAATTTGTCCTTACTTCTGTTATAAATTGCGAGCTTTGTGTTTTCTGGTTTACTTGTGAGACGTTTAAGGCCGTGGTCGCTCAGGACCGGTGTTCATGTACGGCGAATAACACCAACCGGCCGATCAATCCGTGCACTTCTACAAGTTTTTCATTCCCTTTACATAGAGTTAACCAACAATAGATGTGAGGGAGGCTGGAAAATTGAGATATAAACGGTGAATGAAAGCCGACGTTACAGAAGAAGTTAAGTGTCAACACTGAGGCGGATATTGAGAGAGAGAAAAAAGAAAAGACAAAGAGTTAAGGCACCAGCGGTGATCCCCCTGTCTTTTATCCTTTTATTTGCCCCTCGGGGAATTGGAAAAAAAACAAACAGCGATGGCGAAAGAGGCAATATTTATATCCCTTTAATACTCCCTCGTTTATCACCGCGGCTCTGCTGGATATTATTTCTAGCCTGTGTTGTGTTTTTGTCTTTAGGCTGACTGCATAACAAAAGAAAGAACCAACGTAAGCACTTCCCCTCGGCAGGAGTCAGGGGAGGTAAAGAGAGAAACGGAGTCCGGGGCTGCGACTCTTGAGTCGAGGAGAATTATCCCGTATATCTAGAGAGTTATATATTCACAGAGACACAGAAATTGCAAAGCAGCGTGCTTGACAACCACACCCGGAGACTCGGCTAATAAGGGGATGGGAATAATAAGAGCGTGCTGCCTCGGCACACGGAGGTGCCGTAAACTACTGGGTGGGTTCTTCAGAGCCACTAGCAGAGTTCCGACCCGGACTAGTGAGACTGAAGACCCTTTAAGCACCGTTGACTCTTTTGGCTTTTCTTTCTGACCCGGTCATCTAAAAGGAAAGGAAAACAACCAGCTCAGCATTCCTTAACGCGTCCCTCTCTGAATATGGACTCTGTGTGAGACCAGATAGCTTTTCCCAATCAATCTTCATTCTACTTTTTCTCTTTAGAGTAAGTATTCAAATGTGTCGTCTCACATTAATCTAAAGGGGAGGGAAAAAACCTTTTAAAGGTCTTTCTCAAAAACGTCTGGGATGGTACTCCACATTTGGATCGATACGGCCGCCAAGAAGAAAGGAATGCGGCCAATACACTGTGCCATTGTTGAATTTATCACTGTATAGTTTTTATTTAGCAGCGTTCCATCATCTCTGAGCGGTGATTGAGTTATAACCCTCTCTTAACCTCTGACTGTTTCTCACTAGAAGCTAATTTGCCCTTTTTTCCACCGCCACAACAACACAGAAGAATTATAGATAGATAGAAAGTTTATTAATCCCCAGAGGGGACATTTAGTCGTTACAGACAGATGTTCTAAAGGGGACTAAAAGTAAGTAAGACATACTGTATAATAGAATATTCTTATAAACATTTATATATATATGTTTATATATATAGTCCATTCACACATATATGTGTATATGTATATATATGTGTATGTACATATGTGTAAATACATTTAATTTATAACGCACTTTCCATTTGGATCAAATCTCAAAGTACTTCAAGGTAAAAGCAGATAAAAAATCAATAAAAAATATAAGAATAATTATATAACAATATGACAAATGCAGCAATGGTCATTAAAAGTTATAGGTATATGAATATATATATATATATATATATATATATATATATATATATATATATATATATATATATTTCTATATGTTTCTATATGAATATTTATATTTATGTTTCCGAATGAATATGAATAGATATGGTTCTATATGAATATTTATATATGTATATATATAAGTATGTAAATGTATATGTGTATATTTTTACATAAACAGGACAGGAATTAAGAAAATAAGAAAATGAATTATTAAAATAGACATGTACAATAGAATAAAGGAATAGGGTCGATGCAAATCTAAAGAAAAAGGGATAAAAGGGAACGAGTCCGATCCGGCATACATAAATAAGAGTTTCTATAGACCAGTTGCAGACGAGCAGCAGTGCAATTAGAGGAACTGGTAGGATCTGGACACTTTAACGCTCCACCTTCAGGAAATAGCCGGATCTTCCTGATGAGCTTGTTGATTCTTTTGGCACTGACGGTTTTCTCCCTGCTGCCTCAGCACACTTCAGCAAAGAGAATCGTACCTGCTGCTCCAGACTCCTATCCTCTCTGCAGAAACTCAAGGACCGCAGCCAACACAGAAAGTTGAGTTGACTCTTTCTGAACAGCCTTGTTGTTTCCTGCTCAGTGAACATCCACCCGTGGACAGAGTTGATCCCAGACCACAGCCTCCATTCATTTTCATTGGTAACATTAGCTCGCTAGCTTGGGTGCAGCTCATGTTTCAACAAGCGAAGGCTGGCTCTTTAAGGGCGTGGCCTATTGTGTATCAAGTGACATGCAGGATTATGGGAGTTGCAAAGTGCTAATTTAGGGCTTGCCATAGGAAGCTAAAGCTAATTTAGGGCCCACTGAGAGGTCTACTGAGTAGCTGGAGAGCTAACATCCTGGGCTTTGTCATGTCAGGGATAACCAAAGTCGGGTTCTGACCCTATAGCCAATTTAATATGATGCTTTGAAGATATAATAGTGAAAACCATAAATAAAAGTTATGGAACTGTGTCGACTTCTGTCATATAGTTTCGTAGGTGTTTTTTTTACGTTGTAGCCTAATGTGTCCCTGAATGCAGCAGAGGCTATGTGTTACATTTCCAGCCGTAGATTATAATGTAATATTCGAGTTTAAACCCTGGAAGACGGCAGGCAAAACCTGTTTACGGTAAGGTGACCAAAGGTAAAGTTTTCGGTAAAGGTTACAAGCATGCGGCGTACACGTTTCTCAAATAAGCCAGAAAATACAAATCTCGTGCTTTGTATCACCAGTAAGGACAGAATAATCTATGCAGAGACTATCTTAACTTAATCAACTTAACAACTTAATGGGAACAAGGTTTGGGAACTTAATCCCAAACCTCTAATTTAATCACACTGAGAAACATAGCAAGTTTCAAGAAGCTAAAGTTAGCAGAGCGGCCAAAGCAAACGCTGGCTCAGAGCTAGCCTCGAGCCGCTGTTTGTACGTATCTATGCTGTCATTTATGGTGTTAACCCCCGAAAGCGGCACAACAAATTTATCACCACACTTCAAAATCAATCACCACGAGGGACGAAGCAAGCTTCGTGAAGCTAACATTTTGCAGAGCGGCTAAAGCTAAAGCTAGCACCGGCACATAACTTGCCACAAGCTTTAAAGTCCCTGAACAAAGCATATGACATATAATGGATTTAAGGAGTTTTTTTATGCAATCGGTTTAAGAAACAGGTCAGAACACATACACAATGCTTCCACTAATCCTTCAAAGTAAGAGTGAATCATTAGGATTTTAAACTTTAAAGAGAAAAAAAGCGGCCAAGAAAATTGTATTCGGTTAAACCTCCTCTAGTAACAACGACTGTGTGACCTGAAAAAAGGTCTGCTGGGTTCGGACCACCGATCAAGAGGGTAATAAAAGGGTTGCAGGTGTGTCACCTGTGGGGCTTGGAAAGAACACCGGACCCACATTTATTATAATGCTTCCTTTTGAGTGACTCTTTATTGTTACCTTTTCTCATTAAAAGAACTGTGAAGGTTTCAAGGATTCGAGAGAGATTAATATTGTATCAACTCACTTTGACTCTAACGCCACTAATACAGACCCAATTACTGCTGGAATGCCGCCGTTACGGTTCCGTGTTTCGTGCCGTTAAACGTGCCGATGAGCTCTGAGTGAATTCAGAGGTGATTTGTTTGGATCTCAGTCATTAACTGTAGTAATCTGAATTATTGATGCACTAGTGTCAAGCCTGTTTTCTCTAATGATTGACTGCCTGTGTTCCCCCCTCACCCCCCCTCCATGTTATTCTTCCCTCTCCTCATCCTTTTCTTCCTTCCCTTTCCATAAATTGTGGAGAAATAATTTCCATCCCTCGTTTTGCCTCCCCCTACCCGCCCATTTCCCCTCCCCCGTTTGTTTTTCCTTCAATCAATCGTCTCAATCCCTCTAAGATTCCTTTTATACATGAATACGCTGTCATAAATTATCAATATCTCTAATTTCACTTTTTATTCCTCTTTCCCTCATTCTTCCTTTCTGTTGTCCCTCCCTCGTTTTTCTTTTGCCGTTTTCTTTCACCTTTAATGCTAGCTCTATTAAAAGTGAAAAATACCACATATATATATATATATATATATATATATATATATATATATATATATATATAAATATAGATATAGATATCTCCTCGTTCTTGTGGTTAAAGGTGATAACAGGGTTAAGGTACAAACTACCGGATTTAACTCCCGAGAGTTTCTGAGAAGTTGGACATTTTCTTATTTGTCCAACTTCTCAGAAATATCTTTGTTTGTTTAAGCAAACAAAGATATTTTCTTTATTTGCTTAGGAGGAGGATTTCCTCTGGGCGTTTTTCAGAAACAAACGTTCCTATTTGCTGTTTATGTTCAATCTCCAACGTTGCCCTCAGGGCGAAGAGCGTTTAGACGGAATAGAGCGAATAGTGGAATAGAAACACACAAAGCCTGCCTTGAAATGGACTTCTTAAATTCTGGAAGTCAGAAGGTCAAGCTTTCAGAGACTTAATTGTTATTTATTAAGTCAGTCAGTTTGGACTTACCTACATTGGCAAAAGGTGTCCCACAGAGCTCAGTCCTCGGACCAGCTCTCTTTTCTCTTTACGTTGATGATATAGTATCCTCTGTTAGTGGCTACAATACACATCATATGTCTATAAACTTTTATCGCTCCATTTATTTCTACGATCTCACCTTCTTCCTTTTTTTTTACCGTATGCTGTCAGTTTGTGTTTGTATCTGTTTTAGTTTTTAAAATGTTTTTTTGTGTTTTTATTGATTTAAACCTGGATATAATGTAAATAAGGTCTCTACCTCAACGGAGTTCTGAGTCAAAATAAAGGTTGAATTGATGAATGAATGAATGAATGGATTAATTGAATGGATGGATGAATGAATGAATGAATGAATGAATGAATTGATGGATGGGTGGATGGATGGTTGGATGAATTAGTGGATTAATTGAATGGATGGATGGATGGATGTCTGAATGAATGGATTAATTGAATGGATGGATGGAAGTATGAATGAATGCATTAATTGAATGGATGGATGGATGGATGGATGAATGGTTTGGTCTTAGCTACGTTCACATTACAAAAGGTGTCTCACAGGGCTCAATCCCCGGACCTGTTCTCTTTTCTCTTTACGTTGATGACATAGTATCCTCTGTTAGTGGGTACAATATACATCTTTATGCCGATGACACTATTTTATATATCATTGCAGATAATAAACCTTCTGATGTTAAGTCCCTTTAACGCTGCTTTTTTGCAGTGTTGTACTAAACAAACATAAACTAGTTCTCAACACAGACAAAAGTAAATGTTTGCCCTCCACCAGGACCATGATGCTCTCATCACTTCGACCAGGAACGGTACAAATATTGGGAACTGAATAGGAGTACCTTGGAATATGGATTGATGAGAAGTTAACTTTTAAAGCTCATGGATCTTGACTTGTCGGCATATTAAGAGTAAAAATGGGATTTTTTTCTATAGAAATAAAACATGTTTTCCACTTAATTGTAGAAAGAAAGTTGAAGTTATAGAATATTTGTTATCAGTGTGGGATTATGGGGACATTCGGTAAATGCGTGTTTCTGCTGTGACTCAAAAACACTGCTGAGAAATATAATACTCATGATTTTGAGCCGTATGTAAAGGTTTTGTGTAATCTTTATATACGGTGTGAGAGACGTTGATTTTTGTTTTTTGACTTCCTTGTATAACTTTATTTCTTTTTTCTAATGCGGGCGACTATCTACTCGCTCAAATGACTGGATTAATCTCTAGGCGGCGGCCATTTTGACTTTCTTATTCTGCACCTGCAAACTGGAATAACCTGCAGAACAACATGAAGCTCACCTCATTCTTATCCTGGGGGCAATTTAAATATTTAGCATCAGTGTGTTTTTACTTCATGCTGCTCCTGTTTAACTTCATTCGTCTGTTTGAAACTTTTATCGCTCAATTGATTTCTACGATCTCACGTTCTTCTTTTCTTCCTTTAGCTGTCAGTTTGTGTTTGTCGCTGTTTTGGTTTCTAAATGTTTTTTTAGTTTTTTTTTATTGATTTAAACTTGGATATAATGTGTATAAGGTTACCACCTCAACGTAGTTCAGAGTTAAAATAAAGGTTGATTTGATGGATGGATGAATGGATGGATGGATGGATGACTGTATGGATGGATGAAAGAATGGATGGATGGATGGAGGAATGAAATAATTAATTAATGGATGAATGAAAGAATGGATGAACGAATTAATGGATTAGTGAATGAATGAATGAATGATGGAAGTGGATGGATGAATTAAAGAATGGATGAATGTATTACTGGATGGATGGATGGAAGTGGATGGATGAATGAATTAAGGAATGGATGAATGAAGGGATTAGTGAATGGATGAATGAATAAATGATGGGAGTGGATGGATGAATGAAAGAATAGATGAATGAATGGATTAGTGGATGGATGAATGAAAGAATGGATGAATTAATGAATGGATGGATGTAGGACTGGATGGATGGACGGAAGTGGATGATGAATGAATGAATGAATGGATGAGTGAATGGATTATTGAATGGATGAATGAATGATGGAAGTGGATGGGTGAATGAAAGAATGGATGGATGTATGACTGAATGGACGGATGGAAGTGGATGGATGAATGAATTAATGAATAAATGTTGGTTCTTGGAGAACCCTGAAGGTTCTCGCCGCAGATAGAGTCAGACATTCAAGTTAGTTCAACCCCAAGTATATATGATGGCATTATTTTATCAGAGCACAGTATTCTTAACTTTCACCTGACCAACTGTTCATCCGTCTTTGGCTGTCAGGTGACATGGACTCTTATGAGCTGTAAACATCCGTCTCATATGACATGAACATGACAACCCACTCCTACGATCCTTCGTCCCTGTTCCTCCTCATCACCCCTGACTCCACAGGGAAATGTCCCTTTCCTTATATTCTCAATCACCCTTCTTCCCCACGTCTCCTGTTCTCCATTTTCTTTCTTTTTCCTTTAACATATCACCCCCCCACCAACACCACACACACACACACACACACACACACACGCAACCCCCCCCGTACATCATCATATCACACACATACAGTGACAGTCCTTGTTGCACAGCTGATACGACGTGACTTATTATCCCAGTGTGTTTGTCTAAGAGTGTGTGTTTGTGTACCTGTGTCCTAGAGTGTGTTTGTCTAAGAGTGTGTGTTTGTGTACCTGTGTCCTAGAGTGTGTTTGTCTAAGAGTGTGTGTTTGTGTACCTGTGTCCTAGAGTGTGTTTGTCTAAGAGTGTGTGTTTGTATGCCTGTGTCCTAGATAGTGTGTCTGTGTCTAGTTCTTTCTGTTTCTAAGAGTGTGTATGTGTCTGTGTGTGTGTGTCTTAGAATGTTTGTTTGTGTCTACGAGTGTGTGTTTGTGCCTAAGAGTTTGTGTGTCTAAAAGTGGGTTTGTGCGTCTTCGTTTTAGAGTGTGTGTGTGTTCTAATCCTCCCAACACAAACTTGTATTTCACAAGTATCAAACATCTGACTTCCTTTGTTTAACCAACTTAATCACCTTAAAATCATCCAAACAAATTCACTGATTTTATCTTATTATCTTAACTAAAAAATACTGTAGTCATAACTTCACATTTAATTTGAGGAATCAATCAGTGGGGTTTGCGTGTACAACGCATGGGTTTGGGGACTTTTCAGGGTTAAAGGCCTACAGAGGTCCAGTTGATTAATGTTAAGTTTTTGCCGTTTCAAAGCATTTATTTTTCCAGAGAAGATCAAGTAATCAAGTAAAAGTAATTTTCCCCTCTTCCTCATTGAGCGAGTCAAACCTGTTGTTCCTCAAACATCGGGCACAGGTTTGCATTAGGACAGGAAAGGGAATTCTTGTTGTAAACTTTGGATCACATGATGCTGATAGGCTGAAAATGAAAACATATATATATATTTATATATATATATATATATATATATATATATTATAATTTTGATTCTGCTGTATTTCATTGGACTGAGAAGAGAATCCGATCGTCACAGAGTTTATGTGACAATAAAATCCCGGATAAAAGCTCCTCCTGCTCCTTCCGTTCAGCTGGGAAGATGTTTGATGAGCTGTAGGGTTGCGGCGCGGCGGATCATAAAAGTAGGAAGTCTCATAAGCAGTGGAATGAAGTACACGCAAAAATCGTTTTTATGTGAAATTCCTTGATGAAAAAGTGAGAAAACGTTTTCATCCTCCTGCGTTCAGTCGCAGTGAGATCTGTTCAGGACAACACTTCACTTTAAGTTTCCTGTTTATTAACTGACAGGTTGTTCTTCCAAAACGGCTACATAAAAGTGACAGGATGACGGGAACATATGACATGTTTATAGATCTGATAACACGTAAAGAGTTGAGATGCAGTTACACAAACTCTCAACACACGTCCAAATACTCTGCTATCATAGATCTATATTATTGTTGTATTATTATTGTGGCAGATGTTTCGTGTCAAAAGACCATGTCATGGATCAATTAATAATTTTATATGCTATGGTCACCATGGCAACCAGTGAGATGCTATTATCACCATGGCAACCAGTGAGACGCTATTATCGCCATGGCAACCAGTGAGACGCTATTATCGCCATGGCTACCAGTGAGACACTATTATCGCCATGGCAACCAGTGAGACGCTATTATCGCCATGGCAACCAGTGAGACGCTATGATCTCCATGGCAACCAGTGTGCACTATTATCGCCATGGCAACCAGTGAGATGCTATTATCACCATGCAACCAGTGAGACGCTATTATCGGCATGGCAACCAGTGAGACGCTATGATCGCCATGGCAACCAGTGACAAGCTATTATCGCCATGGCAACCAGCAAGACACTATTATCGCCATGGCAACCAGTGAGATGCTATTATCACCATGCAACCAGTGAGACGCAATTATCGGCATGGCAACCAGTGAGACGCTGTGATCGCCATGGCAACCAGTGACACGCTATTATCGCCATGGCAACCCGCTAGACACTATTATCGCCATGACAACCAGTGAGATGCTATTATCACCATGCAACCAGTGAGACGCTATGATCGACATGACAACCAGTGACACGCTATTATTGCCATGGCAACCAGCAAGACACTATTATCGCCATGGCAACCAGTGAGATGCTATTATCCCTATGCAACCAGTGAGACGCTATGATCGCCATGGCAACCAGTGAGATGCAATGATCGCCATGGTAACCGAAGAGACGCTGTGGTCGCTATACCTCACGCTGATCATGGCTTGAATATAAAATATTTGAGCGAACGAGCTTCCATTTCCAAAAAAACGTAGAGCAACGCAAAGACTTTGCTAGGATGTGAGAGACGTCTAGGGTTTGCAATTTATGAGATGTAAGGTTTCATAATGTCACTCAGATAGATCAAGGAATAAAAGCAGATTTAATCTGGGTCAGTCTATTAACGTGACGGATGATTGACAGACATGTCCCGCCTGACGGCACTGCCTCAGGCACAGAAGGAGGAGTCAGGAGCAACCTCGGGCTTCACAGAAGGAGTTACCGTGGTAACGAAGTCAGAGAAACACTTATCCCGCTTTCTGGAACTGAAAACGTTGCATTAAAGTTTCTCTAATCTCAGTCTTCAACTAACTCTGGGTTTTCTCTAAAGCCGCTTCTTGAAACAACCCCCAGGTGTGCAGGTGTGGAAGCATGAGGTAGAAACCAGGTGAGCGTAGCCATCCCATCAGGGACTTAAACAAAAACATTTTATTTTTTTTGTTCATTTTACACAAATTGAAAAATCATGCTACAAAAACAAATCAACAAGCAGAGCGAGAAGAGTCTCTTTAATCTGCCGACAGATCGTTTCTCTGATCAGGAGCTCGATTCGTGATAATTGTCTTAAACCTCTCAGCTGGTGGTCACTCCCCTCCCCGGCTGTTCAGGTACTTTACCTGTCCATCAGTCTCAGCGGCTTCCTGGTGAGACGCTGAGGCGGACTCTCCTCTGCAGCCGGGTTGGAGGAGGAGGAGGAGGTTAGCGTGATCACAGCCCATAATGCATCTCTCACAGGACTGTCACAGGGACGCAAAACTGAAATGCCTGTATTTTCTTTCAGGCAGTAAAACATGGAAATGTCTGAACAGCAGTTTTTCTTCTAGTGGCTTTATTGCAGGCTGATGCTGGGAGGAGCTCTTCAGCGAGTCCGTCGGAATAATGCTGTGTTTTGATCCATTATTGGCGATTATTGGCGATTATTTTGATTAATCTAGTAATCAAAAGAGAAATATTCGTTGGGATTTCAAGTCACCAATGATTCTATATTTTTGGACTGAGTGGGAGGAGTTTGATGCCAGATTATCTGGAAGAACTCGCTCAAAGATGAGGAGAACATGTCGAAGCTGCACAGACGCGCCCATAGGTCCATTTGGATTTTAACCTGAAATCGTCTTGATTGTATCCTTGACCTCAAATCAGGTCTTTCTGAGGGGGGCTGGACTCAGAGAGACCTCAGGGATACAGCGAGGAGCTCAATGTAGAGTCGCTGCTCCATCGCATAGAAAGGAGGCAGTTGAGGATCATCACCTGATCAGGATCCTCCAGGACGTCTCCCTCTGGAGGTTCTTCACGTCAGACTTAGAGGGGAGCCCGACGTAGACCCAGAAATCCCTGCGGGGGCTAAGTATACCTCATGTGGCCTGGGAACGCCTTGGGTTCCACCAGGATGAGCTGGAGAGTGTTGCTGGGTAGAGGGACATCCGGAAATCACTTCTTAGCCGGCCGCCAGCGGGACCCGACCCGGGTCAAGAGGAAGAAAATGGAATGGAATCTTGTTTCTGTGAGGGGAACAGTGCTAACCACTATGCTAACCGCCACAAAGCCCCAGTAAAAAAACAAACATGTGAAAACTTGTAAAGCACAGAAATATGGACACCAACAAAAAAGAAATACAAAGTAATATTTATCCAGGTACAACTTTGCCGGTCTGGTCTTCAGATGTGTACTTCTAAAAGTCCGAGAGGAATGAAAGTTGGTCTTCTCTTTGCATATTATTTTTGAGACTACCAGTAACATTTGGAGGGATATTTCTTCGAGGTGCATTCAGCTGTAAGAGGTCAGAATAGACCGAATGCTCACTAAGCAGAAGTGAATAGCAAAGGTGAATGGCTTATGATGTTAATTAGGAGAGCATTAAGTACAGTGATTAGGTACCGGTACCAGTGCTTGCCTCCAAAGGATAATGAGGCACCAGACTGGGCCACTTACACTTGTGTTTCTAATATTCTTATATGTGCGCTCTGCACTTAGCCTTGACTTTGACCATTAAAACTAATCACTGCAGGCAGATTGGCACCGTCTGCATTTCAGACGAGTGGATAGAATAAAAAAAAAAGATTTCAAATAGCCTTAAATGGAGGTTGTGGAGCTAAAGGTCCTTCTGTAAGGACTAACGGGCACAAAAGAAGGCGATCTATGGGATAGTCAGACGGCTTGGAGCTCCAAGACCGCCGGACCTACGCTGTATGATTTGAGAGCGATTCACGCTTGTAAATGAGCCTCAGGACCGTCGGGCCGTCTGATGGTGTCAGTCTTTGGTCGTTTGTGGCGCAGTGTACGCGGGGTCACGCGTGGGGTCGGACGGTCCTAAGGTTTTCTGGCGTGTCAGAAATGTTGGCAAGGTCTCGACTCGGTCGGTTGACGTCAGCGGCTTTTTTTCTCACTGCGCACGTGAGAAGTGGCGGAGTGTCGGGGTCGCCATGGCGATACGATGCATTTAATAATAAAAATAATAGGTAATAAGTCGTCATTAAGTAGAAAGTGCAGTTTGAGGCTCATAAGAAAGGACAAATAAGAAAAGCGTCAGAGCAATGCTAGCTGTAACGCTAACACCCCTATACAGTCAAATGTAGCTCGCTTACCCATAATTCTCTCTGTTAAATAAACCAGCAATACTGTCCGCGTTGTCTAGAGAGAGGAAGAACCGATGTGATTTTTTGGAAAGTTCAGTTGTATATTTGAGACACTAGGGGGAGCTTCATCTCTAAAATTGTCAGGACATAATTTTGCGTTTGTTCAAATCTGTCCAAGTTTGGTGCAAACGAATCGACTCGAGGAGATTTGTATCCTATTTTACTCTAAGAGTTCATATTTTACTCACTAGAGGGAGCTTTTGTTATTTATTTAGAAAAAACGGACAAAACCCCAAACTTACTTCATGGAAAATATTCAAATTAATAGTAATTTCCTAACCGTTAGTCCAATTTTTCCCGAATTTGGGGCGAATGAAAGGACTCATATTATAATTTATTCTAATAGGTAATATTTTAGTCATAAGGGGGAGTTGGCCTCTTTCATTTTTGACAGATATAGGAAGGCGACCCAAGGTTTTCAGCGGAACCCAGAACCTTCTTGTTATAAGGTACTATTGTTACCAACATTGCCACCATGCAGATACTTAATGTACTTTAAAATACACTCTTTGGCGCTCCGGCTGACTCTAATCTGCACTGAGGATTTAATTTGACCCCAATTTCAACAAACATTTCCATCAAACAGCAACAAAACGTTCTTGGACTGCAGTCCATGAGAACATTTTCTTCCAATTTAATTCAGACTCGATGAAAAGAACTGTGGCCATTGTGACACGTCCTATCTGATTTCCCTGCAATGCTTAATTAAACTTTGAAACCCTCCAAATTGGACTCTTTACGTCTGAATGATCTGATCGTAGTACGAGTACCGCGGACTGATGAGAGTGTGACCCCCAACATGCAGAGGCGTGAATTTGTCCAATTACTCAAACGCACACAACATAAATGATGAAGAACGACTCTCTTCTACAGCGGAGACACTTTCCAAGAGCTTTTTCTTCTTCTTCTTCTTTTGGGGTTTTGGTTTAAAGATAGCTACTTCTTTCCGAAAATATTTCCAAACGCGTCTTTCTTTTCCTTGAGGTTGGTTTGGATTGTTCTTCTTTCTTTTTGTGTAACAAGATCCTAAACAGAATTAAGATCTCTGCAGTGCTCTGGATGCCTTCCAAAATGGAACCGTCTTTGTCATCAAGTTATTTAGTCAACCGACTAACACATTATGGAACCTTTCGGAACACGTCCCTCTGTGGACTTCGTTCAATTAAGAGTTTTGGAGGAAGAGCTTCTCTTGCCCAGATTCACCGGAGGCTTCCGTTTGTTTGTTGGAGTCGCCCTTCCTTCCTTGTCATCTGTATAATTTCCTGTCGAGTCCCTGAAGGAATCTGATATACATTTTTAAAACCTCCACATTATTAGATGGGGGTGACTTCTGTACGCTTACATGAAAGCCCCCCAACAAATGTAAAGTACCAAGGGAACTGATTTACACACAGATTTGCTTCGGATCGCACTTTACCAGATAATCAGGTTCTTTTTTTTTTAGTTTCATTTTTTCTTTTTAAAGAAAGCCTTCGGCTACCGCAACAAAACTAAAGTAAAGTTTTTTCTGGATATTACTACTGACTGTTAAGTTGGTAGCGATAAACATGTTCCAAATACTACTATGGTTTTGATCTGGTGCTTGAAGGGGAGTCAGAAAAACGAAAAGAAAACTGAAGGCATGCTCGACTCTTTGACAAGCGTGGTCGAATCCACACGGTCAACATTCTGTCTCGTACTTCTGTGGGTATAGTTTCAGTGCAATATGAATATATTGGTGAAGCAAAATGGCCCACCAGGGGATACACCGGGTCACCTGTACCAAATGAAATGTCACACATGCTTTTTTACGGCTACAGAGGCTTGCATCTCCTTGTTGTTGTTCTTGTTTTTTTCCCATTTGCTTGTTTGCACTCAGGTCATTTTTTAAGGTCATCCTGCTTATTATTCTGCGATGACAGAGGTTATGATCCGTGCACATCAACACAAATTGAGGTGTTCCGGTTCCGTGGGCATCTGTGTCCTTGAATTTTCAATTTTGATTATTTAGGAAGCTGTATGCGTCTCACTTTCTCACAAACACAGTCTTTGTTTCCCTGGGATGGCAACCCAAGTATATCACTGGTCGCCAAAGTGTATTTTATGATCCATTCTTATCAGATTTTAATATTCTTATCCGTCTTATGAAAGACACAAATGTGGAAAATCTACCTTTGCTCCGCCCCCGACCCCCGTCTGTAGACGTTCAACCATGCTGTGCAGCACAGAGATAGTTAGTAACGTTATCTGACTTAACGTCCTTCCTGTAAGTGGACTGATTGCCGTATAAGTTATCGGTTTCATTGAAGCCTATTTGTGCCGATGGTTTCAGCGGATATCATTTGATGCTATATCGGTTTTGTAAATTAAATACTTCAACCCCTACAGTTCTCTTGCTTTCATGAAATCGGTTTTATACGTGAAAGAATCCTGTCGTTCATTTTATTTTGTGCTGCTTTATCAAACGTCCTGCTGATGAAGACAGTCTAGAGTGAAGATGGTGAGGAAGAGAAAAGGCATGGGGCAAGCCGGGGTAAAGTGTGAGACCAGAGGTGGAGTGGTGTGTGGATAGAGAACTTGTGTGAGGTTCTCAAGAGGCAGTCAAAGTGAGGAGATTGTCCGGTTTGGGGAGCTGAGAATTGCATCTCTGCTGTTTGCAGATGATGTGGTTCTGTTGGTTTCATCTGTCTGTGATCTCCATCAGCAACGCCAAATCTGAGGCCATGGTTCTCTTCTTGAAAACGGTGTACCGTCCCCTTTGGGTTGGGATTAGTGGCTGCCTCCAGTGAAAGAGTTAAAGATTCTCTGTTTTTTTTTGTCTTAAGTGGTGGAAAATGGACCATGAGATGGACAGTTGGTTCGGTGCGGCATCAGCAGTAATGCAGGTGTTTTATTGGTCTGTTCTGGTGGAGAAAAAGCTGAGTCATGAGGCAAACCTCTAAATTAACCGGTCCATCTACAATCCAACCCTAACCTTTGGTATTGAGCTCTGAGTAGAGACGGAAAGAATGAGATCAAGGATACAAGGGCTTTAATGAGCTTCTTTTGAAAGGTGGCTGGGCTCAATCCTAGAAATAAGGTGCATATTTCAGAAATTAAGGAAACAGTTGATTTGGTTTGTGCACCTGATCAGAATAATAATAATAATAATACATTTAATTTATTTAGAATCAAGAATCCCCTAGGACGCCTCCCTTTAGAGGTTTGCCAGGCTTGTCCAACTGCGAGGAGATTCTGAGGTAGACCCAGAACTCACTGGAAGGGCTATAGATCTCACTTGGCCTTTTGACCCCGCAGAATGAACTGGAGAGTGTTGCTGAGGAGAGGGACTTCTGGAATGCCCTTCTTAGCCTGCTGCCGCTACGACCCGACTTCGTACATCTGGAAGAAAATTAAATCACATTTAAATATCGAAATACAGAACAACAGGCTAGAAATTGGACAATGATCTGTCCTTCTGAACATGTTCAGGAAGTGATTACAAACACCGTTGTATCTTTCTCTGTTACTTCCTGTTCCTTTCTTCTGACTCTCTCTCTTTCACTTGCCCAGGCGATGGCCCTCCTTTCTTTCACCTTCATCGACCCTGTTTCATCCCATTTTTCCACGCACTTTAATTTCCTCTCCTCCTTCCTCCCTTCTCCTCCTGGCTTTATTGCCAGCAGTGACTCAGTGACCATATGCTCTCTGAGTGCTTGCATTGACTCCCAGTTGTTTTATACAGAGGGACTGGCCCCTCGCCCTCGTGTCGGCTCCTCGTTTTTACTGGGACGCCTCTATAATAGAATCACACAGATGCCCCATGAACCCATTTGGGGCTCTCTGCTTCCCCAGAGAAATTATATCTGCAAATACTAGGAAAAGGAAGGAAAACAAACGGGAAAGGAAGTACAAAAGAGTGACTCAACAATTTTTCTCTGGCACCGCGCTCTTATTCTGTGAGGGATGAAATAGAAGACAAATAAATGATACTCTAGTTTGTTCATGGATTCCAGCGAATGAGGTGACCGGTGGTTCAGTGCTTTGTTAAAGAAGTCTCCCATGACTGCGGAAGGTGAATTAGCAATCCTCTTTCCCTTTTTCAAGGATAAGCGACCCGGTCGGGCTCCGTAGATAGAAATAACCTTTCAGAAATGAGTTTGAGTTCCAATTCAATTTGCCGCGGTCGATGATATTAACCCTCAGAATCAGTCGTTTTTTTTGCCGGTGCCCCCATTTTGCCTTTATTGGGAAGGCTTTCCTATAGTATTCCTACAGTAGGTAGAATTCTCCGGAGCTCTCCAGTCCAGTAAAAATAGTCCGTGTATGTTTCAAAAAATGAAAAGAGGCGGTAATTACATTTTTTTCGGTTTGAAATACAAGAATCAAGATTGAAGAAAAAACAAGGTGTTATTCCTTTTCAAAATCAAATATGGATGAGTCAAATCTTTAACAATGTTTTGATTTTCGTTCTCTAGTTTGATTTTGAGAAAAGGAAAATGACTTGGAGACGGAAATGAAATAGGGGCCTTTTTTTTTTTTTTTCATTTTCCACTTGAGTCCTCCAGTTATGATTGACAGCTCTATCGGTGTACCTCTAGTTTTTTATTTCTGAGAATAACAATGTCACCAACATGCAGATATTGTTTGATAGTTACAGAAACATGGAGTTTGTTTCCTCTGGCAGAAATCCCTGTTTAAATTTATTCTCCAGGCAGCATCAATCAAACACAAGCTTGATTATTTATTCAATGTAAAATTGTGTTTTCTGCAAAAGAACTGGTGAGCTATGATAAGCGAGTGATGACATGAGTCATGTGAGGTAGATGCGTTGGAGCCCGCATGGAGGGCTGCCTGCTCCTCTGGCCAAGTTTGCCTTTTATAAATCCCACAGACTGCATTGAAGGCGGCGTACGCTTTCATTCGTGCTCCCACACCAGTCATAAAGAAAAAGGCCCCAGGTGAACATCAAGGAATTCTTATGCTCTTGATAAACTATGGAAAGAAATAGCTGAAGTTTTAGACGAGAAACTCTCTCTGAATCTGTAAGGAAGGCAGAATAAAAAGATATGTTCAGATATTTGATAAGCATCATGCAGAGATAGAAATCAAGAATGAGGTCGAGGATACAGGCGGCTGGAATGAGCTTCTGCTGCAGGGGGGGCTGGGCTCTGGGGCTTTCCTTTGGAATCCCAGATTGTGGACAGTAATGACACCGTGGAGGTGGAAGACTGAAACAGTATTAAACTGACAGGTAAACAGACACAGACACTGTGAGGATGTGTGTGTTTCCATTAAACCACATTAGTTCTCATTCCCTCCCGTTCCATTTGAAGAAACAAACCGGAGCAGAAAAGACGTTTGTGCTCCAGTTGCTGCTGTGCAAAGCTCATTATGTCCCCCTGCTCACTTGTCCATCTTCATCACCGCAATATGGCATCTTTGCGGCGTCCCCTCGCTGTCCCACACCCCCTCTTTTTTTTTTTCATACATTTTTTTCCACTCCATAGATTTTCTCAGCTGTCTCTCTTCCAACCTGTCGCTACATATTCAACTGTCATTTACGGCTTAGATACCTCCTTCCTCCTTCCTCCTTTTTTTTTCTTTTTCCATTTCATCTTCCTCTCCGTCCCCACAGTAGGAGTGATAATAAAAAGGAAATTTTATAAAAAGCAGCCAACTTCTGAGGAATCTAGCTTCTCCTTCATCCTCTTGTATTTTCAGTCACAGACAGGAGACTATGCTAGGATTGACCCACGTCAATGCTTTGTAGCTGCTGGGGTTTTATATTTTTATTTTGTGGGTGGCTGTGTGCGAGTGTCACCAGAGAGGTTCGAGAGGTTCGGTTAGAGTGGGGTCTTTGTTCCTTGTCATACCAGCCGTCCAATTTCCAGTAATCCCCCTTCCAGTGGGAGGATTGGATGAAACCGTATGGGATCTTGATGGACCCCATTCACTCACAACAGACTTCTGTTTGGACTCAGAGCAAACATTTGTCAATTCAACAAATACCTCTGGCTTTTCATGAGGGGTGATAGCAGATCAAGCCGCTGGCCGGCTGGGTAAATATCTACTATTCCCGTTCAATAATCCCACCCCATGTCAGGTTATAGGGGGACGTTTGCTGGGGGTTTAAACTCTGAAACTCAGTTTCCACTCTAACTCCAGTTTTCTTGTGGCAACCAAGCTCTCATGCACCAAAAACTCTCCCTTTGTCTCTCTTCTTTGCTGAGATCCCTTTTCTCCCCCTGATATCCCTTCCTGATTGATGCACTTCCTTCCATGTCACATTAAAAGCCTCTGTGTCAAAATAAGGGGCGTCATTCATATGGGATCCAGCATCAAAAGCAAAAGAGTTGAATTTCAATTTGGGATCTTGTGACTTTTGGTGCCTGGGTTTATGCAAATACAAACTTTATGGACTCATTTGATTCTCAGATTGATGATTGATGACAAACTCTGTCCATCTCTTATTTCCCCGCTTCCTCATCTCCTCCTCGCCGATCTTCTCATAGCACCCTCCGCATAATTATCCTCTTTTCCTGGTATTCGATTGTGTTCCAGTCACTAAACTAGGCCCTACAACTAGGTAGAGATCTAGAACGCAGTTCAGTGCGTCATATATAATCTGCTGGCCTGATGTGTATGAGAGAGAATCAGACGGATAAACTAGGACATCTGCAAACAATGTGAACATCTTACGCACAAACAACCACCATAGATGCTTTTGTCTATAACGCCCTTTGTGCACGGTGATGTAAACCAATAAAGGTTTGAATGGTTTTAGCTGATAATATGTTATTCATGTTTGAGTGTGTGGGTGGGGTGAGCCAGGGAGTCATATGATGGATGTATTGGAATCACTTGTAGGTCCAATCTAAGGTATTTAGACAACATTGTACATGAATTGCTTCCTGTTCTAAGAGGAGTTTTAAATCATTTCATCGACATTGTCATTTTCTTAGAAGAAGAAGAAGAAGAAAACATCTAACTTGTAATCAGGGAACTCTTTTATTACTTCTAATGCCCTGTTCTTTATGATGTCAGATATTACTAAGTCTCCATCTCTAGATGCTGGGAAGAAATCTTCATATAATCTTCAATAATCATATTCCATATTCTATTACTTAAGATTGAAGTCTTTAACAAAAACCCTCAAATCACGCGAAATCGTACTGCACAGCGTTTTGAGTCTCAGTGCAGTGACAGATTTGAGGACGCCTTTACGGCAAAACAGGGATGCTGTAAAGGGAGATCCAATCTAAAACATGTGTAGCATAATCTGTCGTTTAAATCCATTCCTGACTCACATGAACGTTATCGATCGGATTCTTCTGCTGATATGAAGAGGTCACCAAAATAAAAGCTAGAATTGATCATTTTCATAAACTTTTCTTTTTGGCATAGAATGCATGTGGAGAAATACACTTCCCATCATTTATCAGCAAATTCAATTCTAATCTAACTGTTCGGCCGAGCCGCCTCACTCAGCTGATTAGGTGCGGGTTCCACGCCGGCGCCGTGGTTTAATGATGGAAGGAAAAATGATTTCATCAGGTCAGAATACATGCACAATGCCGATCAGCTTTACATCCACCGCAATCCAGCAAAATAACAGCATTTAAATTGAACTAAGACTTTATAGAAATCAGTGAACGGCCGAGAAAATTTTAATCGGTTCACCTCTAACGGTAAACGTTTGTTATCCACAGACACTGTGCCTCAACTTTTAGGAGTTCATTAAAATAAATCATTGTTTTGAAGGTGACAAACTCATCTGTCATTATTTGATTATTTTACGTACTTTCCCCTCTCTGAACAAACACACCCCTCGTCCAGAGGTGACCCAGAACCAGCTCAAATGGACTAAACTCTTGATTGAAGGTATATCAAAAAGAAACTGGTCCCCTCTGCGACGGTTAGTGCCAATCAAAGTGGGCTAAGTCACAGATGCCCGAGGCTCACTCGGGCAGGTGGGGATTGAAGGCCGGCTCAGGTTGTCTGATCCCACAGAAGAGCTGCTCTGACAACAATTTACCGAAAAAAAACTGACTGCTGGTTCTGACAGAATGGTGTCAGAACACACCGTTCATCACACGTCTGCTGTGGTGTTAAAAAAAGAAAGTGATACCTAGACAACACTAGGCAGGTTGTAATGTTACGGCTGATGTTTCCTCATCCTCTGAATATTTTTTTCATTTCCGATATAATATTTAAAGCAGCGTATTCTGGCTCTTCCCCTCAGCTTCGCCCTTTGGTTTTTAGAATCTCTCACACTTTGCTCACAGGAAGTTCTGTGCGTTACTGTTAGCACTTTGAGATTTGATCCAAATGTAAAGTGCATTATAAATTAAATGTATTATTATTATTATTATGTTTGTGTGTTTTGTGTGCGAGAAAGTAACAACGCAGTCCATCATTATTGGCTGTGTGTGTAAATTAAAAACCCCAAAAAACCCAAGGTGTACAAATAATACTACTGTGTGTAGTTTTTGCTCCTTTGTGCAATGTGTGTGTGTGTGTGTGTGTGTGTGTGTGTGTGTGTGTGTGTGTGTGTGTGTGTGTGTGTGTGTGTGTGTGTGTGTGTGTGTGTGTGTGTGTGTGTGTGTGTAAAAATGAGTGAGATTTTGTGAATTATTTAGCAGCTCCCTTCTTGACCCAATTCTAAAAAAAAAAAAAACCACTACAGGGAGAAGGAGGCATGAAGTTGCAGAGGAGGGAAATGACATAAAGTCCTGACGCTGTTATGTGTAACTTTAATAACAGTTTAATGTCTTTAAACTGCAGACTCTTCTGGAAGAGTGCAAACGCCACAAAGTCAACGGGCCTTTCTCAAACTGCTCTGCACTCCAGCCATTATGAAAGGTTGGCGGCGGACTGCGTCTGGTCTGCTGAGGCTTCCCTTCTGCCCCGCAGAATAATGACTTCAGAAAAATGTGCACATTACACGGCAATGAAAGAGGGCGTCCTGAGAGGGGTTGTAAATAAGCCTGCCGCCCTCTTTAACAAGCCACAAAGTCTGGATTTAGCAGTTTCTTCATTCCACACAATCAGATTGCTCTCCAGCTTTGATGCCGGAGAACTCGCCATCCAATCACCCGGCTCCCTCATCCTCATGGAGGGTCTGGCACATTAAATTCCATCTTAAACCAATTATCCTGGAGTGGGAGCGGCTTTTTTTTCCAGCCCTGGCAGGGAGATAAACTCTTTTGGGTAGCCATTCTAGTTCAATCTATTTCAACCAGGGTTGACTTCATTTCCATGCCACCAGCCCCATTTACAAAACGCTGTTGTTTAAATGAGACCAGCTCAAAGGCGAGTGGACGAGAAACTCTTCAATGTGAAATGCATGTCAAGCACTTTGTACGAACGAGTAGTTTTTATTCCCCGCAGTTTTATCAGCAGACTTTGAACAACAAGCGTTTCACCAGCAGGATCGGGGTTTCATCACTCGTCAGAGGAGAACATGATGGTGTTTTGAAGTGTTTCCTGCTGAGAGTTTTCTCCGACCCAGTAGCTTTACAATCATGGACGCTTTCATTCACACTGGACCCCATCATGGAGCCTTTCAGCTTTCTGAACCAAGCAAAGACGCTTTCTAGAGTAGACATGTCGCCGTCTGGTTTAGCTTTAGCATTGTGACGCAGCATCAAATCTGTCGTGACCCTCTAGCGAAGCCTTATTCGACTTAATCAGCCAAAGACTTATACAATGACACTGAGACACTGACTCTTCTGGGAACACACCTGAGCTGGGCTGCGATCTGAATTTTATCAGTTCAGGTTCTAGCTCTACTTATCGATTCTATTGACATATTTCCACCTCAAAATGGATCAAAAACAGAGAAAACTGTTCAGATAACCAAAAATATCTTTCTTTTAGACTGACAAAAAAATCAATCTGGAGCAGAGATGTTCTGAGAGGTTTGGGTCAGGTGACTGGGATGGCCATTGAAAAACTACTTTTATTATTATATTTATTTTGTCCTGCTGGAAGGTCCAAGGTTTTTGACGTTCGGTGTCATGTGACTTATGACCTCTTTCAATTGAAAGTCCAGTGGTGTTTGGCAAACACCCAAATGGCTGATGTTGGCGTTGGCGCCATCCGATGGTGTTCAGCGAAACTTGATGAGCTATCACTTACTTGACGAGAGAATACAAACCTATCAAGCTTGAAGAACCAAACCTAATGAGGGGACATTTCTTATCAGTCCTGCGATTTAATGACCTGTGTCATTTTCTCGTCTATGTGTTCAGAATCTGCTGTCGGAGAAGGTTGACCAGATGATGGAGTGGTCCTCTCGGCGCTCAGTAGTCCGGATGAACGGGGACAAGTTCCGTCGTTTCGTCAAGGCCCCACCCAGGAATTACTCCGTCATCGTCATGTTCACCGCCCTACAGCCTCAAAGGCAGTGTTCCGTCTGCAGGTATGGACTCAAACACCTCATGGATCAGGCTGACAAGTCCGACATAGCTCCTCCAAAGTCATCAATCCACCTGATCTTTATACGGCCGCAGATTTTCATGTCATCCTGCAAGTTTACTCTTTTTACTGATGATCTCCTGCAGCAAATGTCCCGTTGACATTTAGGTCAATGGGACTCTAGTCCGCCATAAATGATAATTACTAAATGAATAATAATAACCTGCTTGTGTGTGCAAAACATTTTACTCATGTGGCGATTCTATTCAAATATCAAAAGCAAGCTTAAAAATGGATTATTTGTCTCTTGTTAATATTTTATTTCCATCATGTTAACAGCAGAATAAAGAACAAAATGGGCAAGGTCAGTTAATACGATGCATGTTTTTTTGGTTTGAAGTGGATTCTCCCGCTGCTTCAGCACCATGGATAGCTCCAGGCATCTGTTCTTAACTGTTGGCTCCTGGTGCTGTCCATGGTGCTGAAAGCTACAAGCGGTCACTGGAGTCACGAGAACCACTATTGTATATAATATTAATAATAATACATTTAATTTATAACGCACTTTACATTTGATCAAATCTCAAAGTACTACAAAGTAAAAGCAGATAAAAGCATCAATAAAAAATAAAATAATAACTATAGAAAAAAATGACCAAAAAGCAGCAATGTTATTAAAGTTATAGGTTCTGCTAAAAGGGAAGGTTTAAGACTTAAACTTAGTTGAGTTGACTTAAACTTTAAGTCCTTCTTTAAATGTGTCAGTCGTCTGTGGAGCCCTCAGATGATCAGGGAGGGCATTCTACAGACGAGGGGCAGCAGAAGGCCCGATCACCTATGGTGCTGATATTAGTCCAGGAAAGGAGGAGGCGGTATGAGTGGGTAGAACAGAGGGCTCTTGTTGAGGTCAGTGGAGTGAGTAGTTATTTTAAGTATAAAGTATAATTATATATATATTATATAAATATATATAATATATATATATATATGTAAGTATTCAGTATAGTTTGTTTCTCTTTTTGAAATGTTTTTATTTCATTGCATTGTTTTCTATAAAGCATTAATTAAATTGTTGAGGACCAAACCTGAGAAAGTGAAAAGCCGGTAAAATACTATTACATTATTACGTTATTATTAAAAGAAACTAAATAGATACAAAATGGTAATTATTCAAATGGACTCTGAACGCTGTCAAATACATTAGTGTATTTAATATACACCAACTCTTTCTCTTGTAACGGCAGAAATAGCTGCTAATCTGGAGTTCGTACAGCAGGTTCAACATTCAGGGGCTGGTGACGCTTTTAAACCTGATTTATCAACAACTGTTCCAGAGTTTAGTCATATTGTAATCATCCACATATGGCTGTATCACATTCTAGTAAACCATAACCTTCATTAATCTTGTGTGTGAGCTTCACCCTCATTTATTAGATTTACGTTATTGTATGATTAAGCTGGAACCGATAAATACCCCCCCCCCCCTTTTCCAGATTTCATGGTTAGGGAGTCCCTCTACTCCCTAACCATGATCTCTGTGTTTCTTTGCCCCTTAGTTGAGTTGATCCACCTTTACCCCAACTCTGTATTTACCTACAGCTCAGTAGGCTAATAATTGTTTTCTCCTTAGTTTTTCATACCACTATTCACAATGAATAAACACCTTCATTTCTTTTATATTATGTACACTGTCTTCTCCTTAGCTTGTCCGATTCAAATAAATGCATTCTAGAGGAGTGGTTCCCTGAGACTGGGTCACAACCCACAGGTGGGTCGCAGGAGCTTTATTTGGGTCAGCAAATAGAATAGTTTTAATTCTACCATGCCATTATTCTGGATGTATATCTGCAGTACACATTTCAGCCACATGAGGGAGCAGGTTTTGTAGCTCCACCTCACATCACACCTGACTGGAACACAATGTTAAAGATCCATGAAGTATCCGAGAGATGAAACGTCTTCAAGCCTAAACAGAAATCCTGTTGGTTTGGATTGAACCCACATGAATTACTACGACCGGGATGAATGAGAGTATCAACAGAAAATTCTAAAGATCAGGCCAACCTATCACGTTAGGAAGGTAAAGCCGTAAACGTGCCTGTTGAGAGAACAGGAAATGGTCAAAGAGTTGATTGACTCTTCTGATAACAATAGCAGCAGTACAAACAACCAGCTGACTTGTTCTGATAACAGGCATCAGCAGCTGCTTTAATATTATTATGATTGTTATCAATATCATTATAATTCTTATTGTTATCGTTATTATTACTATTATTATCTTTGTTTTCCTTATAATTATTATTATTATTATTATTATCATAATAATTCATATTAGGAATATAATTATTATTGTTGTCATTATTATTATTCCGTAGACGACAGTTAAAGTGGTCAGTGTTCATTTATGCACAAATTAAACCTGTTATTTATAATGATTTGGGTCACGATTGTTTCTCATTCTAAAAACGATGTTTTAACGGCGTACTTTCTTAATACATTTAGACGAATAAGTTAAAAACATAATAGTAACAATAACAATCATCGAGAGCAGGAGCAGGCAGAAATCCCATTTTTGGTTCAAATGTAGCAACAACAACAACAACAGCAGAGCTGAAGTCAAAGAGAATAACGTCTGAAGCATTCATGGAAATATTTTGTTTGACTATTTTCTTGATGTTGCGTCTCATTCCTTCCTCGCTGCTAAAGGCAGGCCAACGAGGAATACCAGGTGTTGGCGAACTCGTGGCGCTACTCATCCGCATTTTCCAACAAACTCTTCTTCACGGTGGTGGATTACGATGAGGGAGCTGATGTCTTCCAACAGGTAACTAGTAGGGGTGTGAATCAGAAGTTCCATCACGATACTATATCTACCGATTTAACAAAGTCAGTTCGGTACCATTCAGTGGTCTGCGATTGTTTTCAGACGATATTATGGACCCATTCCACAAAACTGGTGGCATTTCACACGAAGAGAGAACAATTATGAAGCAATTTTTGACAATTTTAATTGCTCAAATGTTAAACACATTTCAGTAATAATATTAATAATATTAAAATAATAGTAACAAAAAGAACAAAGTCCCGTGTTTGACTGGAAAGTGACACATTTTTCATTTTTAGATACAGATGTTGTTTTTCCTATCAGTTATCATTAAGGACCATTGTTTACCTTTAAACTATGAACATAATTGTCTACATTTATGTTTCCTAAGTTGTATTTACATGGTTCTGATCGGTTCTGGTGTCGGTGGTTTGGACGTATTAAACTCTGAATGTTTTAAATCCTACAGAACAAAACATCAACAAAAAGATTATTATAATTATTATAATTATTATATTATAATTATTGTTTCTGAACAATATATCTTCTCCGTTGACTAATTTGTGTTATGTTAAGACTCAGCGTCACATTAACAAACACTTTTTTAATTTTAACTGACAAATATATGATTAGTGTTATGATTTATTCGTACAAAGGCATTTATTGTTTGATTATGATCCCGCCGTCAATGCTAACTGAATTTGCACGCATATGGCAGTTCCCATAAGATGTTAGCATTAAGCTAACGGACCAATCACTAATTATTTCTCCACATTGTTGTGGACAAACCAACAAACCGATATAGATGGATGAATCGTTGTTATTATATATTTAGTGTGTTTCTAAGACCAAAGAATCTCATACACGTTTAGAAACACGACATCATTTTAAACTGTTGGAACGTAAGAAGGATTCACCTGGGAAAGTGCACAAATTCAAAAGTATGGAGGAGCGGCAGCATCGTGATTAATGTCACAGTAAGACCTACAGAAAACCTCAAGGCAGTTTGATCGTCTGAATAAACAGAAGAGGAGAAGCAAAGTGTGGCTGCAGGAGTGACATTATGGGCAAAAATCAACCAACTGCAAATGATGCTTCTCCTCCCTCATCAGCACCGCCTCTTCCTTCTGCCTGTCACACCCCCCCCCCCCCCCCCCCCCTCTGTACTCCATCCTTTCCTGCATCTTCACCTCTTTGACCCTTCCTCCATTTACATCGTGTTCACCTTCATGCTTCTTTCTTCTCCCTACAACCATGTATTCCTTATTCATCCTTTTGTCGCAAACACCCACCAACTAATTTACATTAGAAAAAAGAATTTCCAGCAATCAGCCCAAGAGAGAAACTGGAGAAAGAAAAAAACTGACATGTTTAACACACCGCAGGACAAATATACACCTAGTATGTTGGAGGGACTCAACCCAGCCACAGAGGGTCATAAAGACAGTCGACGTCTGGTGCTGGTCCCAAGCCCGCATAAATGGGTTGGGTTGTGTCAGGAAGGGCAATACTACTAGACCCACACTAGATCAATATGCCGGACGCAATGATCCGCTGTGGCGACCCCTAAATAAAAGGGGGGTACTCTGACTTCAAACTCAGAATTCTGAGAATCTGAGAATACAGTCCGAATTCTGAGTTGAAGTCCGAATTCTGATAATAAAGTCCGAATTCTGAGTTTAAGTTCAAATTCTGAAATTAGACTCAGATTTCTGAGAATAAAGTGAGAAATCGGCAAAAAAACATTCACACATAACAATAAGTGGCCTCGACCCTCTTCCGTATTATATCCTTGAAGAATAAAATAATAAAGTAAATCAAAACAGTAAATTCTTAGATGCTGACTTCTTCCTCTTTTCTCCACAGTTAAACATGAACAGCGCTCCAACCTTCATGCATTTCCCGGCGAAGGGAAAGCCGAAGCGTGCCGATACGTTTGACCTGCAAAGGATCGGCTTTGCTTCCGAGCAGCTTGCCAAGTGGATTGCGGACCGCACAGATGTCCAGGTGACCCACACCGATGTTCACGCCCACATGGGCGAGAAATACGCTGAAATGTATCAAACATATATATACATTAGATTCGTTATCAATGCCTCTGCTGGTTTATTCCACTTTTGTGCAAAATCTGCTACTAAATAATGGAAAATCTTTTCACGAAACAAATGCAAAAGTTTCCTTGTATTTTGAGAAACAGCAAAAATAAATGTTTTACCTAATCCTTTGTCTCCAGAAGGAGCTGAATGTCCCCTTGAGTCGACACTCCTGCTCAAAGACTGTGAGGTTAAAACTAAAAAAAAAAAGAAATAATAATACTGGATTTTTGCGTTCAGGAAGAATGCAAGGAATAAAAACGGTCTGAACTTTTTAGTCGCGACTCCAATAAGGTTACAGCGAGAGCCAAGCTATGATAAATGGATTCTGCATCAGGTTCGGTATGATGCAGGGGGAAATGTTGCGCTGACCACGCCACGGCGTCAGCAGAGTCAGGCAGGTTGGTTTTGAAATCCCCTCATAGGAACCACTTCATTTATTCTTTTTTTGCCATCAAAGAGGTCGGAACACTTTGATACAATTTCCTCTTTTCTGAACAATTTGTGTTTGAGTACTGCCTGACGCGGATCAAGCGTTCCGCAGAAATTATGTCGATGGATCGGGATTCAAAAGACCGCTTTCAAGTTTCAGGGCGACACTTCACCTGTGAAGGGATAATATCAGGATAGAAGTAGGATTGGACAAATGACAAAAAGGTGAATAAATTGGTTTGATAGATGGACTTTTAATAATAATAATAATAATAATTAATTTAATTTCTAATGCACTTTACATTTGGATCAAATCTCAAGGTGCTACAAAGTAAAAGGAGATAAAAGCATCAAGAAAAAATATAATGACTATATAACAATACGACCAAAAAGCAGCAATGTTAATTAAAGATTATAGGTTCTGCTAAAAAGGAAAGTTTTAAGTCCTTTTTTATATGTGTCAGTCGTCTGTGGAGCCCTCAGATGGTCGGAGAGGGCATTCCACAGACGATGGGCAGCAGAACGGAACACTTTTAAG